>JAHBCN010005559.1:0-54632 GCA_019359885.1 Listronotus oregonensis | reverse complement strand
AAAAATGGCTTAAGTCTAGTTATTTCCAAAAGTAAGACTGTATATCCAAAGAATTTAATGTGTTGTATATTTGTACCGGCTGTCCAAATAAGAAAGGACGCCGGCTGTATCTTGGAAACTATTTATTGCACAGAGTTGGGAAAATAATATTTTTACTAAAAGTGGCCAAGGAAAATAGCTGGAAATTATATTCAAGTTTCTAAAATTACCGCGAGATGGCGCAACCGCAACGGTAAATTAAAAAACCTATTTTTTCTCCAAAATTTGCTACTATTAGGTACAATTTTGATAACATCAGCAAAAACTCAAACCAATTCTGCATCAGTTTGATTTTGGACTTTTTGTCGTATTTCCAATAATAAGGATGGGGAAAGATGATAAATAATGCATCTTTGAAATAACTCTACTTCCCAAATCTTTTATCAAAAGTGGGCCAAGTGGTTACTTGTTTAAAAGAAAATTTAAAGCTCTTTTAAGTGTCGTCCTTTAGTATAACGGGCCTACTGAGGCCTACGTGCTGTGATGATTATCACCCTCCTCTTTTTCAGATTCAGAGGTGAAGTAATAAACATGTTTTATATATTAAAATGGGTGATTTCTTGGGTACTGTAGCATGCCTGATTGCTCAGTATTGGTACTAATTGTTCGTTACATTAACAATCTTTTGTCATATCTCTAGAATACGGCTGCAAAAGAATACTAAATATTTTACTCTTATATCAACAAGAAATAGTTATATTATCTATTTGGTTGTCAACAAATGTGCTTTTTGTAAAATTTGTACATGTATATGTAAGTTTTCAGTCTCTATATTCTATCTATAATAGTCATATTTATTTAGAACAAAGACCGAAAAGAAAAGGGCACTGTAAGTCTTATGCGTCGATTAACAAGCATGAAAAGGTCGAAATCTCCTCCGCCTTCCTCCTATTCCATGGACAATCCTGTTTTTGAAGATTCGCCGTCCCCGGCTTCCAGTTCGCCAGCGCCGACTCACCCTGTGCATGTTCGGTAAGTTAAATATTTATTAATTAAATATAAATATTAAATAATTAAATATTAAATTAAAAAAAAATATTTTAAACCCTTTTTACTCTAAATTTATATAAAAGAGTCAATTAAAAATATTAAAAACTCGGTAAAGTTATGGAAAAAAATTATTCAGGGTGTCTCAGAAATAATTTAAGAATATGAAGTAAAAATAAATAAAGAAAACGTTTCTCCTTTCGACATTTACTTGTTTAACCATTGTTACCACTTAAAAACGAAGCATTAAATAATATATCCCATTAAAAATACTAAAATTGTCATATTACATTCACATTTTTTTATGAATACAAGAAAAACCACAAATGTGGGATTGTTCAGTAATTTATTTTTCAAAATTGAATAATTTTAAGTGAGTTTATTTACAGTATTTTTGATTTTACGAAAAAAAACTTGATAAAAGGCTCGCTTGTTGACAAGATATGATTGACAATAAGAAAAATAATATATTTTTTTCTACAACCAAGCGAAAAGTACCATCATTTCGAGGAGCGAGCGTATTTTTACTTTGTCGCTGGCTAAGTTATCATGGAAACCATAACAATAACACATGTGTAGCGCAAAATGATGCTCGCATGTTCTAAAAACCTTCAAATTTAAAGTTATCAGTAAACATTAATTTTTACCAAATGTCTTTTGAAAATCTGCGATTGCAAAAAAAATCTTGTGTGTAATTCGAGTGCAAAGTGAGATTGCCGCTCTCGCAAGATAGCCGTCAAACTTCTCGCTCAGAGCGGTAATGTATCACTTTGCACTCTTAATATGCAAATAGCTATTGTGTGCACTTCATAACAGCTATAGCTACACTGCACAAAACGCGCCAAAAGCAGCCATATTGTTTAATACTGTCATAGAATAGAGATTATTAACCACCGTCTTTTATCAAGAATTTTTTCAAAGAATTTATCCAAATTCTTATTTGCAGCCATTGCCAGCAATTAAAAAGTTGTTCAATTGTTTCAAACTTTTTTATTATCATGTATAATTACATTAAAATGTATGCTAACATAAAATTTTGCAGGCTATTTTCGTAATCTGGGTACCAAGATTACCAGTTATTTGATATATGTGTTTTTGCAATCAGAAAAGCTTTAAACGGTGTGTAATATTTACCTCTGTAATGTCTCCCTATGCATGACGTGTGTTTCGTTTCTTGTGCTTCCCAGGTCCGGTTCATGTCCAAGTCAGTTGTTGCAGATCCAGCCCGCCGAGCACCATCGCTTGTTTGGCTCTGCTTCGCACAGAGTTAAACACAAAGAACGTCCCAGCATACTTAATCACGGTTCCAGGTGTGTGTTTATGTCTCTCGGTGTTTCTAGGGTGGAACTGTGGAACACCGTTGGGAATTCCTAAGAGTTCGGGTCACTACATTTTTTTTAGTAGTTAGGTTAAGGTTACTTACCTCATCAAGTACCTAAAAAAATTAAATGTATTGGCACGGTGCGCGATGAAAACGACGTCTGGCGGCTGCGTAAAATCATGCTTGAAAGCTGATGGAGAGGTGTAAGATTATCTATAAAATTTATTTATTTTTCGTAAATAAATATATTTATATATACCTGGTCAGCAATGTAAATAACTGTTGAGTAACATTGCAAATGTCAGAATAACTTCTGGTTAAATCTCCTAGGTAAAAATCGGCAAATTTTTAGAAATGTTTTTAATATACCTAACACTAATATATACTTTACTTACATAAAGGCTTTATAGCCAGTTTTTCTATTCACAATCACAGAAGACTACCCAGACACTAAAGTCATTTCTGCAGACACTCCTTAATTACTTAGTCTATTAGAAAGACATTTTTTAAACTCGCAAATAATTGAAAAACTTCAGAAAAAGACAGGAACAAACGGTACGCGGCAAGAAACGAGTAAGTTTTTCTTTAGACTACAGTTTTTTGGGTTGTTAGGACGTCGTCGGTGATTTGGTCTTCTTGACGTTTTGCCAGCACGAGTGGTTGGCATCTTCAGAAGGTAAGCACCTAACCACTCGTGCTGGCAAAACGTCAAGAAGACCAAATCACCGACGACGGCCTAACAACCCAAAAAACAGTAGTCTATCTGATAATGGCCGCGAAAGCCTTACACAGTTTACAAGTTTTTTTTGTCACGTCAAATCCGAAAGTCGTTCGGCTAAGCGGGAAATTTGAATTCAACACCTATTGTCTGCGTGCATTTACCATTTTTTTTCCTTTTCTAATTTCCAACTATCGATTGGAAATGTATAAAATTTGCAGTTACTATTTTTGCCAGTATTCTTACATTTAACTGCACAACAACTATTAGGTAACCAAATAAGTTCGTGCGGTTTTTGGTAGAAAAATATACATTTTTATTGAGAAACAATAAGACACTATTTATTCGTCGAAGTAATTACCATCACACTCAATGACCTATTGCCAACGTGAAACCAATTTTTGTATGCCCGTATTGTAGAACTCCCTGGATTTGGAGTCAAAAAATTGGCGGACTGCATTTATTAGAGACAAAAAAAGGTAATAATTACTTGGCGAAATGTCGGGAGAATATGGCGGGTGCGGTAACGTTTCCCAGCCAAGTTCATAAATTTTTTCTCGGGTCACTCTTGCAGTATGAGGCTTGGCGTTATCCTGTAAGATTATCACTTTCTTCCTATTGATCAAAGAAGGCTGTTTCTGAATGAGTGCTGCTTGTGCTCGTTGAAGCTGCTCACAATACAAGTTAGCAGTGATGGTTTGACCCCTTTCCAAAAACTCATAATGGACCAATCCAGTTGCTGTCCACCAAACACACAACAACACCTTGTTTGGGTGCATATAAGCCTTGGGCGTGTGTGGTACTAAATCAGTAGGCGACAACCAATGATACGAACGCTTAGAATTTGAATACAAGATCCATTTTTCGTCGCAGGTTAATAACCGATTAAGAAATGGTTCATTAGCGTTTGCTGAACAAATGGTAAGACGACTCAATTTGGTATCATTTGTCAATTCACGTGGGACCCATTTGCTTATCTTCCACGTCTTTCCTAGCTGATGAATATGCAACCGAATATTTTCAGGACTCACATTGACATTTCTGCAAGTTCTTGGCACGTTGTCCTGGAATTTGCGTCCACAACCTGTCAAAGATCCTCGTTGTTCATGGCGCGGTTCATCGCTCAAACTGAGATCTCCCGAAGAAAATTTTTGAACCACTTCTGTGCTGTTCGATCACTAACGCAATCATCTCCGAATGCGGTACATATTTTTCGCGCCGCCGCTGCAGCTTTTGTACCAAGTTTGTACTCATACAGTAAAAAACTTCGAATTACTGTTTTATTCGTCGCCATTTTCAATTATTAAATCTAGGAATGTAACAATTTTCAGCAACTTTTTATGTGTGTAAGAAAAGAAGGATTCATACTAAAGTGACAGCAGGTAAGAAACAATCGCTATCGATCAACAACATAAACAATATCCATGGCAATGTGCGATATACATCAATCGCACGAACTTATTTGGTTACCTCATATTATGCACCAATTTTATTACATTTAAATCAAGCATGATTTAACGAAAATTTGACCATAGCGAGAGCTACTAATATTGAACGTATAGCAATTGAGAAGCATAAAGTGCTCAGTTTACCACACAGAAACATCTCATTATTAATATCTTATATCTCCTGTTTCATCATCTTTAATCCACAATATATGAACAATAAAATAAGACCTAAATACCAATCGAAATAGTCAAGTCACCAGCTAGAACAAACTTTTTTTAATATAATTTGTAGTTTTTTTTGGCTCACCATGGTTATAGACGTGACGAAACAAGCAGTAAACCAAGAAACTTTCTTGTCGATCTAAAAGAAACAATCTTTGTAAAGCACCTATATAGTTTCTACTCTATTGGTATTTTAAAATAAATTGTAGGGAAAAAGTTACCGTTCTTAGGAATTCCCAGTATCCCTCCAAGTAGAAAGCATGCACTATTGTAGTTGTGTAGATCTAGTCGAAAAAAAAATGTCTGTAGACTGTTTATAAATATGTGTCCTGAAAACTTTATGAAAAGCAGCTTTAAAGGATTTTCTTGACAAATTCTTTTTTTAAGAAAGTATTTAGTAAGTAACGGAAAACTTTTTATTGTAAAAAACTGAATTCTGAAAATATTTTTTTTAATTTATCAAAAAATATTAGAAGTTCTACATAGTACTGCTTTATTCATGGTTCCAGGGTGTAGAATTGTGTTCAGTCGATTGACTTTTTCTAACATGAAGATATACCTAAAAAATAGTTAAAACAGATAAATAATTTATTAATGTTTCGGTAGCCAATCAAGCAACGTTTTTATAATATTAATAATAAAATGTATTCAATGTAAACAATCTTTTTTTCATATCTTGCAAACTGGAAACATTTGAAAGTATTTTTAAGGTAGATCTGCAAATTTAAAAGGGTCAATCACCTGTGGGTACACAAGTCTAAACCATGGGAATAAAGCTAAAGTGGTTCATTGCAGCAAAAAACCCAGTAACATTTTTTGATAAACCACTAAGGTGTTACTTAAAAAAAAAAACATATTTAAACCTTAAACCTATGGATACTTTATTATTTTTTTTATTTGCAGCGGATATTTACTACATTTTAGCTATACAAGTACTTGGTGTAAAATTCATCATTGGCAATTGTGGCTTGGTTCTTAGCTTTTTTTACTTGCAAAGAATTTTTATTTTGTCATGGTGCTTTTTCTCATTCTCGTGGTTTCCTCTCTGTGGTTCTGGTGTATTTTTTTCTAGAAAATGCAAATTGATACTATTGTATATGCTCTATATGGTATCAAAGTCAACGTGTTTACTTCCTAGGTCTACCGAAGCTCCTCATGGTGGCAGTACCGGTTCAAGTCCTGACGTGCACAGACACCGCAAGTCAAATTCTCTAGATGCCACTCACAAATCATCGAAAACAGGCACTCAAACTGTTCGCGAGAGATTCAGATGTATCACTCCTTATCCGCCAAATAGTGAATATGAACTAGAACTCCAGGTAAGTAATTAATAAATTATAAGGCAATTATTATAGGTTCTAAGATATGTTGTAAAGTAAATACTGACAGTACGGGGTACGTGGGCTTTAATATATTGGATAGGGTGACTCCTAGGGTTGTGTAGACACACTCAAGACCTTCTTACTACTTTTTTTGGTCATTGTTGTCATTGTGTATCAAAATATTGGTCGAGAGAACGACATACCTTGATAGAAACAAGAATCTCTCGCTTCGACAGCAACAAAGAAAGCAACAAAAAAACACTTGGAGAATGTGCTCGTGAAAATAATTTAAGGACTTTTTTTAAAGTTTGGGTGATTTCCTAAGGTGTGGAATCAGACGATGGAATTATCCCTCGGATATATTTACAGAATGGGCGCCCGGTGTATGCCTGAGTCATATAATTAAAACAAGACGTGACAATGTTGGAGTTGAAATAAAAAGAAACGACATTAGATGATCGAAGGCGTTGTTCTAAGGGTTTAGCTGACGCGCGATTGAAAACAGTTGTGTAAAGTTATTAGAAATTTTATTTAAAAATGCTGTTGAAATTATAAGTATTCTAATCAAGTATTTTGTTGTTTTATAACCAAAACAATAAATGTGCAAATAACGTACCATTATTTTTCGGGTATTGTTGTTTTTAATTTAATTCTTTGTGCGGAAACTGGAGCTAGAGCGTACAAATTACTTTTAATGTGTTTAATGTGCCTTTTACCAGGAAATAGTTCAATTCGTTTTGCGGAAATAAGAAATGTGTCTTGGTACTTTCCAAATGTAAAACATTGGAATTTAAAGGGTTGGTTATCAAGACAGTAGTAAGCACAGTGTTTTAACTTACAATTTTAGGGTCAAATATCTTATTAATTAGTAGTTTTCCGGTATATCTAACTTAAAGATATAACAGTGTCAAAATGCCTCAAAATATTTTATAATAAAGAAATTTCCCCATTTAAAAATATTCAAGGGTTGCTAGTGGGCCGATACCCTTCAGCCAGACCTCTACTTTCTTATTAAGGGGTCCTTCAAGGACAATTACAAAATTTTTTATAGTGCCTCAAGAATCTACCCAAAGTTGTTCACCAGCTCTGGGACTATTTTTTAAGGTAACAAGAGTATTTTTTTTTAATTGAAGTTATGGAAGTATTTTTTAATATAGCTGACATTTTCTTTGAACAGGGGTGCCACTAACCTAGAAAACCTGGATTCTTCAGGGAATTCAGAACTTTCAAGTATGTCGTGGAAATGTCGGAATATTTTAAAATTTTACAAAATGTCATGAAAAATCAAAGCTGCCTATTCAGAAGTTTAATCTTTTCTTTTCACAGCATCAAAAAGATATTTAAAAATCTCCATGTGTAATAGAAAATTAAATTTTTGGCCAGGATTTGTCAAGGAATTTGAAATACAAAATTTGGTGGCAAACCTGTTATAACAAATTTTAGTATCATATTTTTTCGAAATGTCTATAAAAGACCACTCTATATTCTTACCAAGAGAATGTGAATTTATTGAATATTATTTTTGCAGGTAAATGATATAATCTACGTTCACAAAAAACGAGACGATGGCTGGTATAAGGGAACCCAACAGCGTACTGGTAAAACAGGCCTTTTTCCCGCCAGTTTCGTAGAAAGTTTTTGAGATTTAAAATTTATCGAGGGACTTGTTGCCGGAAATTTTCTTACATCGTGTTTTCTGGCACAGCTTTAGAAGCATTAACGATAGAGTTTTTAAATAAACTTGGCGTCAGTTGATTCAATACTAGAAAAATTAAAAATGGATCTATCTTATTTAAATATGTATTAACAATATCATGCAAAGTTGTTTAAAGATATAAATTATCTTTTTATAGAATAAGTTTCAATTTAAATAAAAATAATTGTCATTTGTATCCCCTTAAAAACATTTAAAAAAAAAACAGAAAATAAAATTTTAAAAAATCTGGCATCATTTTAGAATCTGAAAAAGTATTTCATAATTTTTATTGTTAATAGACTTACTCTGTATAAAGGGACAAGGATTTCTGCTTAGTTTTATTTCATTTTCTTTGATTTTTTTTTTAGATTTTGAGAAATATACTTTAGTTAAGTAATTTCTATTTTTGGAGAACAAGATTTTAAGTTATTTATAGTAATGTTTTAATTGACGCTCCTTTTTAATGAAGTAAGGGACCCAATTTGGCGGCCTTAATTAATTAACAAGTTTTTTTTTATTAATGTATGGATTTCCTAAGCTGTATAAATAGTGCATATAATATTCTGTGACAAGTCTCTCATAATATTAGTTTAATTGTGTATAAAAATCGTCTATCCGTACTAATATCGGTAGGATGTAGTTTATTTAATTTAATAACTAGGATGTATTTTATTTAATTGTTTTTTTTTTGTAATAATATTGATTACTATATTTTCTATTTACAGTGACCGGCATAATTGGTGATACATTCATATTTCTTATTTATCAACAAAAATATTTATTTTTGATAAAAAATGTGTATGTGCATGTCTTTAAACTCACAAAACACTGATTAAAGTTAAAATAAACCTTAGCGTATACAGGACAAGAGAAAAGTACTTTTATTTTTAAACTTAGAAAAATATATTATTAAAAAACTTGCTCAAAATAAAAAGCTATGTCGTAATGTAAAAGCAGAACCTCAAAAATTAAAAATAATACTTACTTTTCCAACTTATATAATCATTAAAAAACCTTCGTTGACCTTTTTTTTGATCAATTAGGCAAACATTTAAAAGTGCTTTGAAATAAACGTTCCACGTCGTTTTCGTCTTATCAAAAATGTTTTCGCTTTCCAAAAATAAAAATGTGTTTTCATACCTTTTCATAACAAATATTTAAATATAGGGTAGACCGAGTTACATATATTACACTAAAGTGTAATATATGTAACTTTTATTGATAAAATGGCATTTAGTAATAATCCAGCTACACAATAAACATTTTAAAACTTAAATTGTTTATTAATTTTCCAAAATATTAACTAAAAACTTTTCGGGGCGAATGGGATCGTATATAACATCTAGTTAAATCAAAAAGTTCTTTACCCTACAAACTTTGAAATCGTTATCAAAATTGAAATCATGAATAATGAGATCAATATTAATTATTAGCATGTAAATCACATATATACGGGCCTTTTCTCCCTGCCACATCAGTGCAGTTTTTGTTGCACCATTCTTCGCATGGATGTGTCTGAATCCAATCATCTGATAGTGGATAAATGAACTTTTCTGAGCAGTAAATACAATGCCAATCTCTTTGGTTTAATTGTTATTCCAGGCGCACTTTTATTTTTCTTCTTCTTTACTTTTTTTGTCATCAGTCTTATCCTTTTTTTCTACAGCCTTTTTATTGGTCTTAAGTTTTGTCTTAGCATATAAAAGGTTTTCAGCATTCTTTTCTAAGACTGGCTGTCCATCACGTATCTTAATGACACCTTTGGAGAAAGTATTTGTTTTTATTTTGTACGTGTGAACCATCTACAATAAAATAAAAATGTATCATTGACCCCAAATATAAAATAAATCATTTTAAAAAAGTGATCCAATTCGCCCCTGATGACGTGATCTGAATAACCCAATATTAAAGACTTTTTAAACAAATATTTTATACATTAACCTAAATCATTACGCCTAAAAACTACAATGTTTTCTAAAATAGACCAATCAATATAAGACATATAATTGAAAGTATTAACAAAAATCCTAAAAATAATACAAAGAAATGGTTAACACCTACCTTAGATAAGCGAAAAAAATGTAATAGACAGAAACACCGGGCTCGCTTGCGAGCAGTGCTGCCACATGTACTAGTCCAATCGAAACACTACATACGGCGGGAGGTGCGGGGCGGGAGAGGGTTGTGAGACGCCAGTTACTTGCGTTCCGTGTCAACGCGTTTTTCAAAATATTAACGGATTTCTTCTTTTGATCCGATTTACCCATTGGTCCAATTCGCCTCGGTCTACCCTTTAATTAATCCTATTAATTAGAACTATGGCAGTAAGGAAAAGGTCGATAAAAGTTTAAAAGTTTAGGATCCATCCTAACACAAAAAGAAAACATTAAAAAAGTTACACCATTGATGTACCTAAAAAATAATATTTAATGTTAATGTTTCGTTTTGTGTGCAGATTGATCTTAAAATAGTTAGTTAAACTTTTATGATTTTTTCCCTATCACCATAATTCTAATTAGCTGATTTAATATTATTTTCGAATTTTGTAATGGAAAAACATAAAAATACATTTTAATTTCTTGATGAATGAGATGAAAACATTTATCTAAATGCACTTTTGAATTTTTGCCTAACTGATATTTTTACCGCAGGAAATTTTCTTCGATCTAATAGTAAGTTGTATTTTTTTATTTTTGAATAGGAGGTTCGGCTTTCAAATTCTTCATATTCTGAACAGGTTTTCCAAATAATTTTTTTTTGTTCAAAAATTAAAGTAGTTTTCTCTTATACTGTATTTGTTAATTTGCACCTACGTTGTATACGACTAAGGACATGCAAATATTTTTATCAAAAATATTTTTTATGGGAAATAGAAAAAAAAATTCCCATATGGCTTTTTAATTATGCTATTTGTCTTCTATGGCACGACGCAACCTTAGACATAAAGGGCATATTCAAATTGCAGTCCCATAAAGGCAGGTATAAACTTTTTCCCAGTATATGTATGGCAAAATTGCAGTCCAAAAACTCTTGGAATAAATTTAAATTGATTAAGCCATGGCAGAATTGCGGCCTAAACGGAAAAGTTTACTGTTCCTACTCTACGTGATTTATCACATCTAAAATATAATTGGGAAAAATAAAAAGCTGCTTTAACTAAACAAAACTAAGCATGACCAACCAGAACTGATGACTTTAGAATTTGTACAAATTATCCTTTGTTTCATTAAGCCATGACAGAATTGCGGCCTAACGGAAAATTTTACTGTTTCTACTTTTAGTGATTTATCACGTCTGAAATATAATTAGGGAAAATAAAAAGCCGCATTAACTAACCAGAAGTAACCATGACCGACCAGAACTAAGGGCTTTTGAATTTGTCTAAATTATCCCTACGTAGAAGATATTAACAAAATTTTAATAACTTTCAATATGGTATTTATTACGGGACGCAATAATTCCATCCTGTTTGGGTCAAACCAGATAATCATTTATTAACTGGAAATTTTATTAAGGCTTACCCTTATTTTGGGGTGCAATTTAGCTATTATTTTTACCTACCCGATGATTTGGGCCACAATTTGACAAATCCTTTAGAAAATACATTTCAAATTACGGTAGACAATGTCCCAACGATTTGCAAAAGGTGGACATTACCTCTTGCGTTAGACAACACGTGATTAATATGGAAGCGTTTGAATGCAGTAATTTTGTCACAAGTAGGATGGACAATGTCTCCTGTTTTTTGGCGTCAATGTGTCTATGTTGTTTGTTTTAGTTTGCAGTTTAGCACTACCATTTAAACTTTCCTCGTGGTTATGGTTATATAATGGAAAAAATTCATTTTGAAAACTATGCATTTAGACGCTTCAATATTCAGTACGTGGTTTCCTTACGCAGGAGAGAATGTCGATCGTTTCATGGGCAAATCGTTGGGACATTGTCTTTAGTGATTTGACAAACATATTTTTATGGTGCATTAGGAGACAACGCTAATACGCTGCCGGTCACTGTATAACCTGCAAAATCAAGGAAAATTTGTTTAACCCCTTCTAATTGTAAAATTTACTTAAATGCTACGGATAATAAAAATTTTAAAATAATTTTTGTTTTTCTTTTGACATATCAATAAGATGAATGCCATTTACACTTTGTTACAGTGCTAAATATTGTGCCATGAATACTTATGTATAATTACTTACTCATACGGTTTCCTAAGTACTCTTCAAGTGTAATCCCTTGTGTTTATTAATTAAAGAAAAAGAGATCATTAGAACTACTAGAATAATTTTATTGCGACTCTGTAAACAGCTACTGAAAAGTGTGTATTACTATGAAGTAATGGCTTATAGAGGTGGTCATTGGCTTTTCTGTAAATTAAAATTATCCATGCGGTTAAGTTTTGGTACCCTGAGTTTGATAGGTAACAATTGCTATGTCCTCCGTCAAAACCGGAACGCCTGTTTATGATAGCACCCGAATTTATTCGATACATTTTTGGTGGATGTTAAATTTTATTTTTTTTTTTAGTTTGGTGGCGTCCATAAATAAATTAATTTGATTATAAAAAATAAAGTTAAATTGTTGAGTAAGCTACATCAGTATGACGTACTCATTGATTTGTATTTGTGTGGTTAGGTCTAGGTTTTTAATTTAATTCTTCTTTTTTACAGCTATTTTAAAATAGTGACACAATGCCTGGTAGGACTTAACTGAAATTTAGTTGGTTTTTTCCAAATATTTTCCCCTAATTTTCCCAAATAATTCGAGTTTTTTCCCGGTGAGTTTTATAATAAAATATAATTTATGTTGACTGAAATGCAGTTCTATGATCTCCTAAATATATTTTAATTTTCGTGTTACTAAAATCTAGTACTTTTTAGATATATTTCTTGCATTTAGCTAATAAAGTGTTTTTTAATGGTCTATTCCAGTGTCGAACATTGTTTGTTCATAGGAAATTTATTTGAACAGTACTAAGGAAATAGTCTAATTATATAAAAAAAATTATGTGATTAAAGCGACTTTATTTAAAAAAGTAATTTTTTGTCACTTCTGAAAATTACAAAGAATTCAAAAATAGATAGAATGAACTCGCTGGGCCTAAATCTTTATTCCTAATGCCTAGAGGAAAAAGACATTTTAATTTGTATATAAATTCTGTCCCACGTAGTTTTTTGTTTAATAAAAAGCTAAATTTGTCTTCAGTAGTGACTGGTAGAATTGTTCACTGAAAACCGTTACTCCAATTTTCGGAAAAAAAACACAGAATCTGACTTAACCCAACAAAATTCACTCAAATATTTAATATAAGGTGGTTTGGTAAATCTGTCATCACTGGTATCATTTGTTTTTATCAGTGTTACCAACTCGTGTGAAACGTCTCGGTTTAAGGGAATTTTTAAAGGAGAATTTTTGTACTGAAACTGAACATGGAAAATTTTGCTCATTTTACTTGCCAGTTCAGTCAATTTTACAAGTAAAATGTGTCCTGTTTTTTTATTTATCCTGTTTACCTAAATTGCTACACGATTTGTACTAAATTAAATGAAATAATGCTTAATATAGTACAATTGTATAAAAATTAAGCCCAGTGAGTTTTCTTTATATATAAACAGGGTGATCAAAACTTGCAACAAATGGGATTTTTTTTATTATTGCGATATTAAAAAAAACCTAATCGGTAATCAATTGTGCATGTCAAATAATCTTAAGAAACAGTTGTCACGTGACCGCTGCTATGGCGATTATTTGAAAAATGTTATTTTAAAAAATATCCCATAGTGAGGTTAATATTTAAAACAAAAGCTGTAAAGAATTTAGTTTTAGGCCTATTTACCCAAATTCAAAAAACTATATAAATATTTAGAAATTCGTTACTTTAGAGGCATACTCTATCCATACAGTGTGTCTACTTAAGTTGGAATCATATGGAAAACTTTTTAAATATTAATTTTAAAAAAAGTTTTTTCTAATGAAAAGTTCTGCATCATTAAAATTCAAAGAACAGTAATCAAATATAATTTTTTAGTCGTATACGAGGCTCATCAAAAGATATAAATTTTACTCAAGACGAAAGCACCTTTATTTTTGACAATATCAAAAATTGTTATAAAGAAAAGTTGATCAGAATTAAAAGGTACGTTTAGATACGCAATTACATCCATTTGCGTTAAAAACGAGATTTTTTGAAAACTTGCCTTTTAGATTATTAACAATGAAAATTTAATGTAATCTAGAATGCCTTGATAAGAAATGTTAAGGTAATCATCTTATAAATAGATCAAACAGATTAATGTCCAGTAATAAAATTAAATGTCATTTAAATGCTTTTCAATTGAATCAATGTGTACCTACAGGAGATTTTTAAAAAATAATTAAACCTTATTTTTAACGCAAATGAATGTAATTTCTTATCTGACACAAATATAGCACTACGTCTACAGTAATTTTATTTATTTTTTTCTATTTTATTAAAAAATAAATTTATTTCTTTTGAATTAAATTTATATATTAGGTGCTGATAAAATTATTTATAGTGACAAAAACAAAAAATTATTATGTAAAAATACAGTACCGCGCAAAAATCACGATTTCCTAAATGTTTTTATCTGTGGCTTGGTTCTAAAAGGTCCAAAGTCAAAAATGCTAGTTCCGAAAAATGTCAACATAGGGCCTTTTAGAATTGAATCAGAAAACATTATTTTAGTATTAGACACTGGGCTTTGTAGAATTAAAGATTTACTAAACTTTTGGTAAAGGTAACACAAAATTTTAAAAAAATTGACATTGGCCCTTATAGAACCAAGCCACAGATATAAATTTTTAAAATTTGGTGAATAGGCCCGAAAATAAATTTTAAACAGTTTTTTCAAAAAACTGTTTTTTATATTTTAACCCCTAAGCAAATTTTTCAAGTTTGCCGCCACAACGGCGGTCACGTCACAAGTGTCAAAATATTTTTTCTTTGGTTATTTGACATGCACAAACAATTATTGCAAACTTATTTGGCCACCCTGTATATTTTAAATTTCTTTATTTAAAGTGGCTTAAAATACAATAAAAAAACAACTTTTTTCACATGTTACAATATCATTGTATATGTCATTATTTTTTTGGTAATACTGTATATTATAGATATTTAAAACATAATGCAAATATTTAAATACGCAAAAACTATTATCTGCAATACCTTAAAAATGATCAATCCTTATTTTTTGTCTTTATATATTTGCTTCTGTCGATAATTCAATAAACTCAAGTAGTATAATAATGGCGGTTTCGAAATTAATGTACAGCGTGTTTTATATAGACATTACAAGACATGGAAAATAAATTAAATTATATTCCAAAGTTGCAGAAATTAGTGCAGTTTGACAAATTAAATTAAGTTTCACAGTTAGTTATTGGATTTTCATTCAAAAAAATTTAAAGGCACACATTTAACTATATTTTTTAAACTTGTTTATATATGAGTCAAAACCCTTAAGTCTGTTTTCATTTTAAAAATATGGCTAACCTTCATTGTTATCCTTGCAAAACTGAACCAACGATCGTCTAACATATTTAAGTAAAAATTTAAGGTCCTGCAGGTAAGTGTTTTATAAATATTATAAACAAATCAAATTTAATCATCTGACATTCATACTTAATCAAATTAGACATGTATCTTGTTTAACATGGGTATATTTTTAAAGCAGTTCCAACATTTTAATACAAGGCGACATATTAGGATTTAGAATAAGGATATTTTAAAAATATTTGCAATTCATGGGGTATCTCAAAAAGGTAACAAAGCATACTTTATTTTTCCAAATAAATCACTATAATTTTCCTTTGCTTTACTATATTTTTAGATCGTTTTAAGCATTGCAAAAAATTAAGTTTTTTAATGGAGAACGGGTTGCCACAGTTTATTAGAAAATTTATTTTGGTAATTGTCGGAAGTTGCCTCAAACCAAATTTGTTATACTGGTTTTTTGGGGCGCTGATCACCATACCATTTTTTAAAGTATATTTTACACCTTTTTTTCATTAAATTGCGATGCTTCACTTTCAAACGAGGCGACCATGTTTGCTGATTAATTCCCTAGTATATACATGGTTGCGGCGTTCGAAAGTGAAGGTTGCAATTAAATGGTAAAAAGGTTTAAAATTAATATAAAAATATGTTTTTAAAAGGTGTTTATAAAATATTGTGTGCCAATTTGGTGTAAAAATCAATAATTTTGTGTAAAAAGAAGGAGGAATAGTATAAATAAGATTAGTTTGATTTTTAACTTTGATGGTGAATATTTTGAAAACGAAACGTTTCCCCAAAATCCCCCGTATACGGGGGGACAATTACCTTTATTTTAATGTTATTTTTAAAAATAAAATTTAATATTTTATAACTGTTGTGCAAAGTTGGTTTTAATTTTGATAAAATCTTATAAAATATAAAATACACTTGCATTTTATCATTATATTGCGTCTATTACAGGCTTAATATTATGTGGCGTATCTCATTTTCTCGATTCTTTAGCGGTATAACACCGAAGGTTTAGCCATAATAGAACTTTTGACCATACATTCGATTTCGGCCAAAAAAGAGCGCCGAAAACGTTATAAAATAATTTTCAATAAAACATCTTAATAAACAAAACTATTGTTCAAGTTTCTAAATTAAAGAGTTTTACATTCTTAGTCAATAATCATATCATTATAATGATAGTCATATCATATAATAATGATCAGTATAATCATTATAATAATGATCAGCATGTATTTATATTAATTATTTATTTAGAATTATTACCAACACTCTAATTTATGAAACGAAGTAGAATATAATTTGCATTGGTGATTCTTAAACTTAGGTTCCTGATTTTATCAAAATTTTCACCTTGGTCGAATGTTGTTGCAAAAGCCGAACATCGGGTTTGGCTATTACTAAAACCAAAGTAAAACATTTAGGGTGATTTAGAAATTATTACTAAATATTAAAGAATATACTCGGTATGCTACTTAATGCACGATAACACTTTATGAAGAAAGATTAAAATGCATTATAATATTTTTAAAATGTGCTCATTTTGATTCTATGCCACAACTCAATTTACTTATATATCCCATTAAAAATAAATCTCATAATCATATAAACTGCCAAAAATGTTAATAGATAAATCTCGTAATAAAGGTGGTTAACAAAAGGATGTGAAACAACTTATAGTTTATTTTTTAACTATTAGTAGTAGGATGTAAAGGTGGGATTTTGCAGAAAAGTTAAATAAGGTGAAGTAAGCTTTAAGTTAAATTTAAATTTTTTCTAACATGGAATAAATTCTATATAATTAAATTGTCTGACTTTTCGAAGAATCCCTCGAACACGTCAATTAGTATTTTTCCTCGAGCATTTTTTAAGCCATAGTGTGTGTATACAGGGTTAAACAAAAAGAGGTTCGGGTGGTCAACTTTATTTTTTTAAATAGCACTCTGGTGCACCTGAAAATGCATATTACTGCCAAGTTTCACTTATTTATTTTAAACCGTTTTTACATGAGGAAATTAATTTTTTATTAAAATTGAAAAATGTCTTTATCAAAATTTAATTGCACTCATATAAAAATGGTTTGAAATAAAAAAAGTAAAACTTGGCAGTAGTATGCATTTTCACATGCACTTTCTTGCCAGATTGGGGGCTCTTTACCCCCGGATGGCTTTGCTCAGGCGATCGCCAGCTCGCCCTCACCCCTCCAAAGTTTAGCAAGCGGCGAAGCAACCCTTCCGCATTGGTTACACTCCCGATAAATCGGATTAAGAGAAGGGCTAGACATATTTTTTAGGGACTCCGATGTAGTCGTCCGATTCGAAACCGTATCGAAGCCCCCGACTAATGTAATTAAGGAAGCTTTTGATTCTAAAAAAGGGTTATAGGAATCACTTTCAATTCCGAAACTACACTTTCACAACACTCTAAATGGCAGGTTAAGTCTCTCCTTGATTCTCGAGGGCAAAATCAGTCGATACGACTCCTCCTGCCGCCTTTCCCGGAAAAAACTGATTTTTTTTTATCGCGTGACTCTACTGGTTGGAGGTCAAACAGAAACTGCAGGTGCATTTAAAGAAAATAGAATAAAAAATTAAGGTCGCTATTTAAAAAAATAAAGGTGACTACCAGAACTACTTTTTAACTTATAATAATTGACGTGTCCGAGAAACTCCCTGAAAAGTCAGAAAATTTAATAATATAGAATGCGTTCCCTGTTACATGTTCACACGTCATAGAGATATAATACGGAAACGTAACATACTCAGTAAGTACAGGGTCACGCCATAAGGTCCACATTTGAGAGTTACTCATATTTAAAAACAAATGTGAAATAGCCATCCCGTGTCTGTTTTTCCGTAGAATCCCGAAGAACACATTTTTATAATGGGACATTTATTTATAAATAAAGTCTTATTTTTTTATACGTTTGAATAAAAAGAATTTCGTATTCTTACAAAATTATGAAAAATGAAAGTTAGTTTCAAATCCTAACTTTCTAATGTGTGTATATTTAAGTATATCTTATTAAACTTTGCCAGTTTTAATGTTATGTCTGCATGATCCCTCCTTAAATATCAGTTTTTCTCAGCAACGTATGTAATGGCTTTTGCAAAAAGTTTATCTGACTCTTTTAAGTACTTAATAGTAGTAAAGCGAGAACTAGATAGAATTGTATATATGTTCAGTGACCATTGGTCATGCTGCCGGCAAATCATGAACAAAAAAAATCGATAATATTCTATATGCCACTTAAGGAGTAGTTGAAAATAAAAATTTAATATCTCTAAGCGGTAGAGCTGGAATATTGGTAGTGGAAAATGTAATGATTCCATAATGTATTTATTTATTTTCAAATATACAACAGGCCCCTGAATAACATACTTGCTTTTGCAAGGCAAGATCCAGTAGCAATTCCTGATACGCGAAAATTATCGGTGCTTGAAAAGCGTCCGCAGGCGCAAATTAAATTCTTTAAGATCTCAGATAATTAAATGGATTATTAGGTATGTTGAAAAGATTGTTGCTCGGGAAAAATAATTCCATCTAAAGATAAATCTTTTTTTATGTGCTACTATATAAAAATAAAGACTAAGAATTTAGAGACCAAAAAACTAAACTAAACAAGGTAAAATAATTTCAGAGCTCATCTTTGGGATAACATTAAAGGTAAAAGATACTGCGAAGGGACAATTGTGGAAAGTTTACGTATTTTAGTGCCTAATTATTTTGTGTTTACGGATTTTCAAATATTGAATAGTAAAAAGAACGAAACTGTGCTTTTTTGTTTTGTTTTTTATGGTAGATAAAAGTAAAAAGGGTATCTTTAGAGCAGCACTTGATAGTGCTATTTATTTTTCAGTCGGACATTTCGTCTACTAGCATTTATAAACAACCATTTTTTTAACGGACCGAGTTTTAATTGTATTTTTTTTAACTCTTTTTAAAAATATCTACGTAATATATATTTATAATATATTTATTTTGTATTATTGAATAAAATGATCTTCCTTAAGTATAAGAGAAAGAAAGATATTTATCAAAGTATTTATGATACATTTTTGTTTCTTTACCTGGAGTTGCTAAAAGTGTATAATTTAGATCAGTATTGAAATAAAAAATAATACTGGGAACCAGATAAGATCCATTGGGCAAAGAGCTACTCGTACCACGGTTAAACTTACGTTAAAAATTTTAAAACGTAATGTTGATGCGGTGGTCAATTAACCAGTCGATATTTGGCCATTTAAAATGGGTTAGTCTCCTATATTTTTGCAGTTATTTATTTTGATTATTATTTTTGTATTGACCTTACTCTTTGGATATTTATACAATCAAACATTGATAAAGATGATATACTGGTCAATCTCAATCAGGAACAGCTAAGTGGTTCCCGGCCTTCCCAGCGAAGATAAAGTTTAAACTCATATGAAAATTGCACAAGAATTTTTTTATTTGTGTAAGCAAAAATATGGAATCTTTTATGAAACTACGCGATGAAAACAAAGCCAAAGGAAAATGATACTATTATAGAACAATCTTCGTTAATCATGCAAATAGAATGCAGAAACATGCTGTAAAACACATTTCAAATAGATTTATGATTTTTTTAATGTAAGATTAAAATGATGTTTATTTGCTTCAATTTCTAATAAATGTTGGTCATTTGATCAAAAACAATTGTACTGGTCAATACCATAATTCTACTCAACGGGTATTTATTTATTTAGTTCTAGTTAGTACCGATCTGGATTATTTTTTAATATCTCTCTATCAAGAACACTAAATCTTTTTTCTTCATCTCTGCCCTAATCGTTGTTACTCGCGTCTAGAGATACCCCGTGATCACGAGCTTCTTGACAGTGTTTACACATGAAACGCTTTATTATGCAGGGACTCGGCTAAAAAATTAAATTTTAATGTAATAATTTAGGGTCTTTTTTACATCTAAAATATAATTGGGGAAAATAAAAAACCGCTTTGCTAACCAGAACTAACCATGAACGACTAGAACTTAGGGCTTTTGAATTTGTTTAAATTATTTGTAGAAGTTATAAACAAAATTTTAACAACGTATTAGAAAAAAACCCGGGGAATATATAATTACACTTAAAAAAATTATAACTTTTACCATATCAAAAATTATAAAAATTTTGTTAATAACTTCTATGTAGGGATAATTTAGACATATTCAAAAGCCCTAAGTTCTAGTCGGTCATGGTTAGTTCTGGTTAGCAAAGCGGCTTTTTATTTTCCCCTATATAGGTAGAATTATATATCAGACGTAAAAATGCGGAGACGTATTAAAAAAGACTTGCTTTTTTTACTTAAATACATTATTTGGAAAAAGCCTATTTTTTAAATATTGCGCCGAGTCTCTGTATAATAAAGCATGTTTCATGTGTCAACACTGTCAAGAAGCTCGTGATCACGGGGTATTTCTAGACGCGAGTATCGTTGTTTAGTATGAAAGATTACTTTATTTATTAATAGAAATTTAAGTATTATGTACAGATTGTTCAAAAAATGTAAAAATACACTCATATCCCTAAAAAAATTATTAATGATGAATGCCGTAGACGAATGTCCGACTAAATAGAAGCTGCCCTTGCTTCTCTGAAAATTACCAAGTATTTATCCACTGTTAAAGATAAGCTCCGAAAATCAAAAACTACACAATTTCGTTTTTTTATACATATCTCCAAAAGTACCAAAATATATAGTTTTTCCACAATTTTATATTTATTGCTCCCCTATCGTTTACAAGATCCCTATAGTGAGTTTCGAAATTAATTACCACTTATTTGCTTTATGAAATCTGAATTGATCTGTCATCTGTGATTTGGTTAATTATAAAAGTTTTTAAACGGATCAGAACTAAACACACCTAAAAACAATTTTTTTTTTAGCTGTTGCAGTAGCTTTGCATTTAATGCAGTAAAAAGTAAGCAAAATCGGTAATAGATATTTACGTTAAAAGTCCGGAAAATGAACTTTTATAGTATGAATGAGATGGAATTTCGACACGAATACTGTAAAGGTTTTTCGGACGAATACTATGAAATATTTTGTTTCATACTGTACTGTCGAAATTTATGTTTGGAAATAATAACGTATTTTTAACCTGCTTCGTATATCTACAAAATAATTAATTGTCTGCTTTGAAAACGGATTTTAAGATTTTTGTTTACTGGTGGAAACATTGTCAGTACTGACATAAAATTTAAATTTGACGAAAAGATTGCGTAGATATATCCAGGAAACGCAACTGCCCTGTTTTTTTAAGTCAAGGTAAAAAGTAAAGTCAGTTAAAATTAAGTGTTATTTTACAGTCATTTTTGTTAAAATTAGCGAAATGGAAAAAGATGGTGGAAATCTGATTCCTGATAAAATTTCACGAAACTCCAATAAGGCTACAGGGCAGCTAGAACCAAAAAATCGGCAGAATGGTATGAGAAAAAATGTATAACAACAAATCCTAAAAAAAGTTTTACTGGACTAGTTTGGTAATTTTTTTTACTGGGCTTAATACTTAATACAAAATGTTATTTATATGATAATGAAGGTTAATTTGGAATTTGTCTTTGTTGTATAACAAAAGAGAAACCACTACTGACCTTACAATATGATTTTTAGGTCATACAATATACAATTCTCAATGGTTCATCTATAAAAATGATCAGATAAACTTAAAGAAAAACTGTAGAAAATGGATTTTTTAAGGGTGGGTCAACCCTTACGGATACGTATGTGTTCATTAAATAACTTGTACTAGTATAGAATCATCGCAAAATAATTATAACTACATTTAGGGACTATTTATAACTATATAAAATGTAAAATTATCATTTTTAGGGTGACTATTTCTTTAGGAAATTATTTAAAATATAGGGTACAGTTAAAAACAATGCTAATAATACGGGCAACATAAGTGTATAGTTTTGATTTCAGCCTGTAGTAGATCGTATTTGTTTTTTGAGGCCTCCACAGATACTTTTAAATCGGTATTATGATTGTCTTTATTTAACTCAGATTGGATAGATGGATTGGATATTTGTAAATAATTAAAACTTATATATGCAGATTGGTCTGAGCACCTTTGGGTGCACTAAGAGGTTAGTTTTTTGGCTGTACCCTATATTACTTGTTTATACTATACTATATTTTTAAATTATTTCCATATTGTTACTTAAAATGTTATTTAATGATATTTTACGAAAGAGCATTTATTTTAGGGTACATTATATTGTGTAGTCTGAGATGTTTCTAGAAAAAAAATTGTTTGTGCACCAATTTTTATCAAAAATAAAATTTTCTGAGAATTATACAGGGTGTCCTGATAAGGTCGTCCTACGGCGATATCTCAAGAACCCTTCATCGCATAGCTCTAGAAAAAAAATATTTATAGTAAAATCGGCCTCGAGAAAGTGCTGGAAATAATTTTTAAGTTTCTAATTCTTCCGCTATAGGGCGTAAAACTAAAAACAAAATTAAAAACACGGATTATTTAAAAATATGCCATATTACCTTATGTCGTTGATAGTTTTCTCACAAACTATGTAAAATAAGGAATCTTTTTTTTTTTAAGCGTTTTTCCCTAACCTGTATAGGGAGGACGGAGGAGCGAAAGTACATTTGAAAAAATTGAATAACTTTGTTTTAGCTTAACCTATTTTGATAAACTAGGTTTTGTTTGAAAGAGCTTTTACCAGGGCTTAACGCGGCGTTTTTATCGAGAGGGCCATGACAGCAAAAACCAATTGTTTCCCTGCGAATATTAAATGATATCAATAATATCCTTATTATTTGTTTTATTATCACTTTAATAACAGCATTCATAATTACACGCTCGTGGATAATAATAGCTGATTATTACCTACGGGCTTTGGCTAATTGTATCTTCATTGTGCTGGAATAGGATGCACATTTCCGGTTCCTCTAAAACGGGTTGTCAAACGTCTAAACACTTTTTTATTAAAATGCCGTCTTTCGTAATACCATATGGCATATTGTCTCGCCGCAATAGAGGTATTTGAAAAATTTTCAAAATAAACGGCAAGCATATCGTATGCCTCGGTGGTGGAATAAGACAATTTAAAATTACTTAATAATGATTAACAACACTACTACTAATAATAACGATAAACTGTGATAAACAACAACTAAATTTAAAATTATCAGGTTTGGCAAACAATGCACTTGTCATTTTTTAACGTCCCCGTTTTCTGTAATTTTTGACGTTCCGGCACTCTTGATAAAAACCCCGCGTTGTTTATCTGACAGCTTAAAATAGGCAAGGATACGAGTAATGCAGTTTTTTGGCAATAACTCAAGAACTAATTAAGATATCAAAATGCGGTTTTCACCAGTTTTTTTATTATGCAATTTTTAATAATACCATTGTATTTAAATTTTTCTAAAAAAATGACAAAATTTATAAATTTGACACAAATCAGTCTCTGAGGATAAAACAAAAAAAATTATTATACCAATATTTTATCTTTACACCCTGGTAAAAGTTAACTAAACCTAGTTTATCAAAATCGGTTAAACTTCTCCCCCCTCCCTATATTCGACAGGTTACGGAAAAACGCTTAAAAAAAGTTTCCTTATTTTACATAGTTTGTAAGAAAACTATCAACGACATAAGTTAATATGGCATATTTTTAAATAATCCGTGTTTTTAATTTTGTTCTTAGTTTTACGCCCTTTAGCGGCAGACTTAGAAACTTGAAAATAATTTCCAGCATTTCTCGAGATATCGCCGGAGGACGACCTTATCAGGACACCCTGTATAAGAAATTTATTGCTTTATTTATAGAGGTAAACGTCTCATTTATAGTAACGTCTAATGGACCCGCACATGCAAAAACTTATATTGAGCTTGCTAAAAAAAATCAAGTTTGTGCTGATCGACTAGAGCATGCATGATGTCACAATAAAAATCTAAAAAGGCCAATTTCAGGAGGACAAATTGTTTTAAAAAATCAAATGGTATTTTAAAATTTGCGTCATAAACAACAATGGGAAAATATGAAACTAAGAAGTATATTACTTTATTAATATGTTTTTTTGAAAAGTTGAAAATACGGTAAACATTTTTATAATTTTGCGTGTTTGGGCACCTTAACAGACCAGCAATATAACAGCACCCTATATTTCATTACTACCAATTAATACTTGATAACCAGTTTACAAGGACTGTTCCTTATTTTTTTTTAAGAAATTCTGATTTTAATTTTACCTTGTAAACTGTCAATTTTTTACTCTTTGCTTATTAAAACAGTCAGTAACAACTCGCATAGTATTTGGAAATCTAAGGTACAGTTAATATCGAGAATACACAATTTAAGTGCGAACCGGCTATGGACCCTTCTTGGCTTTTATTGTCTGACGACCAGTATGACAAATACTAAATACTTGACTAGCTGTATTTTGGATTAAAATTTACTATGTTTAAATGAAAAAATTATTTTCTCACTATATTTCCTAAGTATTTATTTCTTTAGATAGTTAAAATATTAAATCAGTTATTAAGTATTGTAATTTAGCAAATTTCTATTAGTTAATAAAAGTTTTTGTATATTTAATTTTTGTTTTATTTGAATTCATGCAAAATATGAAACAGTTTACAAAAACATATTAACTTTTATATGATTATTTCGTTTGATTTTGGATACTCCAAACATTAAAGTGTCAGTGTTCATTCCGCTTTTTATCAGTAACCATTACTTTTTTTAAGGGGTGACACCTAGTTGGAAACTCACAAAAACGAGTTTTATTAATAATTTTTTATGAAGAGGCATTCTATTTAACAAATGTGAGAAATACGTATACATGTAGCGAATTTCTTAAGCTTTAAAACCCAATTGTTTGTTTTCGAATACCCAGTTGGCTGGGTATTCTTTAAAGGCTGTTAAATCATGCTTCAAAGCCAAGGGAGAGGTGAAATTACTAATAATTTATTTTTCGTAAATTAATATATATATACATATATATATATATATATATATATATATATTATTATATATATATATATATATATATATATATATATATTATATATATATATATATATATATATATTTTATATATATATATATATATATATATATATATATATATATATATATTATATATATATATATATATATAAAAAAAAACATATACAATATCAATATGAATAAACAATTTAAAAGCTTAGAAATTAAGTATAAAAAGTGTGTTTTTAATAAAAAAAAAGTCTTGGAGTTTTGTAGAATCGAACTTGGACCTTATTATTGGGGAATAAGGTTATCCGGTGTAATCAATGCAAATAACATTACAAATGTCCGTATAAAAAATAAAAATATATATTTAATAATGTAGCATATTAAACAGGTTTTTTAAAAATTATAATTTATTTTAAATAATAATAGTTTTTTTTTATTAACCTTAGACAAAAATCGACAGTTGGTCCGATAAGTAAAAAATTACCTGACAAACTTACGAGTCTAGGGCCTTTTCAATATACTTTACTTACTTAAAGGCTTTATAGCCATTTTTCTCTATTCACAATCACAGGAGACTACACAGACACTACTTAGTCTATTAAAAAGAATCTTTTTCTTTTCAAAACCCGCAAATCATTAAACAACTTTAGGAAAAGGGGCAGGAACAAACGGCAAGAAACGATAAGTTTTTCTTCTTGTTACGTCAAATTTGAAAGTTCGCCTAACCTCGAAACCCGAACGTCATTCGGCTAAGCGGGAAATTTTGTAGGGTCCAACTTACTTTTTCCTTTAACTGCATTATACATTTTGACCTTTTTTCTACTTTCCAACTAGCAGTTGGAAATGTTTAAAATTTGCAGTGACTATTTCTGCCAGTATTCTAAAATTCAAGCACACAATAACTATTATGCAACATTTTTATTATTTTTATTTAATATTTTACATTTGAATCAAGCATGATTTATCGAAAAATTTCAGCTGTCCCCACCATATACTTCGCACCTTGCTAATTGCCACTGTATACAATTTACTAAGGATTCTTTAAAAAAAGGTGTCCAGCGGTGAGCAAGATATCTTTGGTTTGGGTTATTTAAAATAGAAAATTTAAAAAATAAATGTTTAGTGGATAGATGGATGCAGGCATTAATTAAAGGAATAGTCAAAATTTTGATTTTTGACAAAATGACGGCTTCCCAAAAAAATGCGATTTTCGAAGAAATTTCCAATTTCAATTGGTTTAAAAAATCGAAATAATTCTTAGAAATCTTATTCCTTTGATTAATACCTGGGAAATAGGTATATCTGAGAAAATTGTATAAAATTTTGAACCCGATCAGTCAAGCTACTTCGGAGAAATCATGCTCACCGACATTGAAAACAACTCGCGTCTAAAGATACCCTGGCTCACGAGCTTCTGGACAGTGTTGACACATGAAACGCTTTATTATGCAGGAACTCGGCTAAAAAATTATATTTAATTTAATAATTTAGGTTTTTTTAATATGTATCGCGTTTTTACGTCTGAAATATAATTGGGGCAAATAAAAAGCCGCTTTGCTAACCAGAACTAACCAAGACCGACTAAAACTTAGGGTTTTTGAATTTGTGTAAATTATTTGTAGACTTTTAAAACAAAATTTTAACAACGTATTAGAAAAAACCCGGGGAATATATAATTACACTTTTTAAAAAAAACTATAACTTCTACCACATTAAAAATTATAAAAATTTTGTTAATAACTTCTATGTAGGGATAATTTAGAAAAATTCAAAAGCCCTAAGTTCTAGTGGGTCATGGTTAGTTCTGGTTAGCAAAACGGCTTTTTATTTTGGGAAAAATATATATCAGATGTAAAAATGCGGAGACGTATTAGCATACTTTTTAAATAACGCGCCGAGTCTCTGTATAATAAAGAGTGTTTCATGTGTCAACACTGTCAAGAAGCTCGTGAGCCGGAGTATCTCTAGACGCGAGTTTGAAAACATAGTTTCCAGATAAACGCGTTTAAAGTTTCAAAATACGGGTCTAGCGCTTGAACTGGTTGAGTGCTTAATCAGAAAAAAAACAGAAAGCCCAAAAATTTACCACAAATCTGTCAACACGCATTTAATAACAACCACATAATAACCTGGAATGCTTCTAGTATTTTAGCAAAGGAAACTTGTACAAAAAAAAGAAAATGAAAAAAAGTGCATTTATATTATTAAATAAAGATAAATGTGTAGCATCAATATCTCTTCATTTAAATAATACGTGGTTACCTATGCTTGATGCTGAAGTAATTTCAGGTAAACTTAAAATCAACCACACATACCACCGTTTTTTGTCTTTTTGAAAATTATACATTTACCAGTCAAACCAAACTAATATGCCATTTATAAAAAAACGTCACAAATAATAAAAAGGTTCTTGGAATTCCCTAAATTTTGGACCAACATTCTTAAAAATCTAGTGTTAATTTATATTTAATTTTTCAGTTAAATTCATCTTGATAACGGTGGCAAAGTTGCCACCGAAACGTAGATAAGTTTTTGAATTTTTGGGCTTTTTGATTTTTTTTTTTTCAGTTTCAAGTGATCTGTCAGTTCATAGGGGTCAATAGAACTGAGCACACTTAGTTCACTATACCCCGGGACCACGACCGAAGTGGTCCCATTCTTTAGAAAGTTTCCAGGCGAGTTACCCAACAAAACTCATTAAAAGGAGTTAGCTTCCAAAAATTGGCCAAGAAGGTGTGAGCTTTTGTGTTTTGAGAGAAGAGTACGAATTGCACCAACATTCTCCCTATTGTCAGATTTAGCTCTCTCTGATTTCTGGCTATTCTCACGTCTCAAAAAAATTATGGGTATTAAACAAGTTTTCTTGAACAAAGAGGTAACAGCAGCCATGGATGCGTATTTCAACAGTCTTAGGAATTCTCACTTCAGGGATGGGAGCCATAAATCAGATCAATTCAATAAATGTTAGGGACGATTATAATAATATTAAATAATAAGATGTATTACAAATTCGTGTTTTTTTTTCTTAGAAACAAAACCTTTTAAATCTTATATTAGATAAAGATTTGCTGTTTAATAGGGCAAATTACTATTTTGTAATAAAAACTAGTTGCGTATAACCTTTTGGGAATAAAGGCACAAACTTATATTTTTTTTCTGTTAAAAAGATTTGTTTTTTAAGTTACACGTCTTTTAGTATTGCAACCAAGGGCGTCGATAAGGGGGGGGGGTCATTATCCCCCCAAAACCCTACCTACCACATCGTAATGACATTATTTTGATGCTGGTTAAAACTGAGTTAGAACTATGGTTTGAAAAATAGAAAAACGAAACAAATATCCTAGATTCCAATTTCAACTCTTAAAATGTGTGTTAAACAGTTATACCTTTTTGTTCATTTATCATTAAACCTCATAAGGCATTTTCCCAATCTTCTAAATTTAATCTCATTTACTTATTTTTTCATGATAGTTCCACTCGAATTTGTAGCACTCTGTACACACTTGTAAGAACTGAGCATGCTATTATGGTTTTCTTGTCTCCCAATTAAATTAAAAAGCAATTATGTAAAGTAAATAAATACAATGCGAGAGAGATTCCGTACCATGCCGCGATACGATACACCAATGCTCAGTGGCGTAACAATCAAACGATTATTTAAAAATAATAAAACCTAAAATTCTCTTACTATTTATCTTTACCAAGCTTGCCAGCTTTTTAGTAGGTCTCGAACGCATTTTGTAAGAAACTTCTTTCTTTTACACAACCAAAAAAATACACCTAACCGAAATGTCGAACCCAAATTATTATTTTTTTTAATTGAAGGAGCAGCTTCCAACTGCAACAGAAACCAACTGATGTCAACGCTAGTTTGGGACACAACAACATAAAAAGTCAGGTTGGCGGCAACATCCTAGAAGAGAGAACACACCAGATGATTCCCGAATACTCATTCAACAAAAACTTTGAGGTAAAAATTCGAGATCGAAGTAAGTGACAGCAACCCGCTCTCCCCGGCACGGTTGGAGACATCATCTCGTATACGGATTACGGATGGTTTCAAAACTGAGCAGGGAACTGGAGCGGGCGTGTACAGGGAAATGAGGAATTCACAATTCTCCATTCTTCTAGAAACACACAGTTCTGTATTTTAAACAGAAATATATGCTTTACTGCACTGTGCAAAAGAAAATAACAGGAGGTCTTATAAAAACAATCGGATCTGCATAATAACAGACAGCCAGGCGTCACTAGGGCCACTTGTAAACCCCAAGGTAACTTCCAAGCTGACATGTGAATGCCAAAAAGAACTGGAAGTCCTGGGAGAACGCAACAGGGTACCTCTCCTGTGGGTACCAGGACCTTCGGGAATAAAAGGCAACGAAAAAGCGGATGAGGTAGCGATGCAGGGATCATCCACATCATACTTTAGACCAGAACCTGCCCTCGGAGTGACCAAAACCACAGCACAAGGGCAAACCAGGGAATGAATCCGAAACAAACACGAGGAATACTGGGGAAACCTCACTAGAATAAGACATGGAAAAGGCTTCATAAGAGGCCCATCCAAAAGAACGAAGGAAGAAGTACTCAGACAAAGTAGGAAAATACTTCGCATAACGGTAGAGTTGCTAACAGGGCACGATAACCTAAGAAGACACCTACACAAGATAGGCTCATACAATGGGGACCTAAGTTGCAGAATGTGCGACGAGGGGGAAGAAACAGCCTACCATATCCTGTGCGAATGTGAAGCGTTGAATCACAAAAAAAAACATTATTTGGGCAACTGGAAATGCGCCCACAGAATATATGAACCAATCAGTCTCGGGGTTATACAGACTTGTAAAAGGAACACGACTAATGAGAGGATTGGTATAAAAGATAATGGGAGTTTAGGCACAAAAAGCCCGAGAGGCTGCGCTGCCTCCGGTAGTGAATCAAGACGGCTCCCAGGAAAGAAGAAGAAGAAATTGAAGTCGCAATAATTGCGGTGACTTAATTTGTGGTTTAAAATCCCACGCTATAGGGGAAGTAATGTAAACCCCAAAACAATCAGGCTTTGAGGTTTTTATAGATCTTTACTGTTTAGGGTTCGTACATTATTAGGTTTCCCATTTCCGTCTGGTGCACATTTGGAAATGTGGGAAAGAATTCAGGCCAAGCGTCAATTTTAATAGGATATTGATGATTTTTTTCTTGATCATCTTCGGTAAAGTTATGTACCATATTCCTGATGAAATAATTGCTATATTTACTCACAAGTCATCTTAAATTGGAATATAACTCATTGACCTTAAAACCAAAGAACCTCGTTCTGCCTTACTTGGTAACAAAAAGTGGAAAAAAAAACAATTTTAGTCACCCAGTATTGCAGGTCGTTGGTTTTGCGGTAAATATAACAATTATCTAACCGGGATTATAAAATATAAGAAAATAAATCACCCCTATCCTAATAAAGTTGACGCGTGGCCTAAATTGTTTTTCACATTTCCCACTGTGTCGGTCTGTCGTCTGTCTCCTGTTGCCGCCACAACCTGCTCATAAAATGAGATAGTAATTTCAAAATTAGTAAACGTGTAATGGTAAGAGTAAACGGCAAATTGTTTTTAAAATGATTTGGTATCCCGAACTACAAAAGCTGTAAAATTTCGGCCAAAGATTAAATCAAGGGGAAAAATTCAGATCCACCTAGTTGTTTGACATTTTCAAGGTTTTTGATTTCAAGAGATTTAAAAATAATACATACTATTTTTACCACGCTTTTATAAGCTTAACCTATACTTATCTATGTATTTATCTAACGGAATCTTTCAACTTAATTTTTACCAATTTCAAGAAGTCTAATAAACTTGAAAATTTGTATAGGGGTCAAGAGCCGATGACAATACAATTATTTCATAACTTTGTTCTAATGTCCTGACTAGGATCATCAGAATTAAAAAAAAATAACACTTTCTCAAAATGACAATACTTAAGCATTCTCCAAAATAGCACAAAACGCTTTCTACAAGAATCCAGGCTACTGGCAACAAAATAATTATTTTGGAGATAGGGTTTTCACTAAATGTTGTTTATCTATGAGATTTTCTTTTTCCATATGGAATTTTGTTATGATCTGTTGGCCATAATAGATTTATTCGCAAATATAGGCTCTTGATTAAGATTACTTTTGATGTTGTTTTGAGACTATAAAATAAGAAAATAAACTATAGTTTAAAAAAAAACTAAAAAAACACGCTTTGATAGCAAACTGAACTAAAAAGTAGAAAATAATTTTTAAATATAAGGAGTTTGTGTCACAGTGATAGAAAGTCCAATAAAATTAAGTTACTAACAAAATAATTCAATTATAGTAAAAAAGCGACAGAATTTTGTTCAAAGTATATTTTATAACAGTAAGGAAAGTTTCAGATTTTTTTTTGTTTAAATCCAAAACGGTGAAAAAAATTGGGAACTAATACGAGGACAGACCAGATCCTATGAAGCCCTAAAGCCAGACATTAATTTTTTTACAGTTGGTTGAGCTCCAGACTCTAGACATATTATGCTCTATACTCTCCAAATCATTCGTTCTTTGACTTTCGTTGAGTAAAGAGGGCCGGTCAGTACTGAGTGGTCAAGTGTCATAAACCCCGTAAGGGCCGGAAGTCTTGAAAACCTCCGTAGCCTGAAGTTAAACGGGATGTGCGCCAAGTGATCCCCGATCCGGACGACGCGGTGTACAGTAGTGGATTGAGATAGATGGGTTGTTTTTTTCAGAACACCCGGCTTTATGAAATTCGATTATAATTTACTAATCAACCTGGTTTACAGGCATTTATTACAGTTAGCGGGCAGTTAAGCCCATTCATAGTCTCAAAGGGTTTGGGGCAAGGCAGGCAAGGTGACCCACTCTGGGGATCCTTAACCGTGCCCTACACAAGGGCTGTGGTTTGAGTCGGCTTGGCCTGGCCAGCAGTAAAGAAGGGTAAGTGTTTATTTCAGCGACCCTGACCCCCCCTGTTTTTTAAAATGGATACCCCTGAAACATGTGTGTTTTTCTCCAAGAGCAAAACAAGGCACTCGTGGTGATTAGCTGCACTTCGCAGAGCTGGCGAAGGCCATGAGACAATAGTGGGTCTCCAGAGGACCGTCAACAGATCCCTCTCAACCCACTCGCCCTGTAAGTCCCCCCGTGCCCTAATCCAGGGACCAAAACGTTCTCTGTCTCACCTGAGATAGAAAAATATCATGGATACTGAGGCAGATGCAGGTTTTCAACCTGCTAAAAGCAAAAGCCCGTGGGAAGAAATCCCACCCAAACCCCCCAGGTTAACACTGAGTCTCCCAAGCGTGTTGCCCTAAGACCTTGTCCCAAACGGGAGCCTCCGTGACTTCACAGATTGACTAAAAAACAAGACAAACTCAATTCTGAGGCAGTATGCAGGCTCTTCTGCTCCACAGCCACCACAGCCCCTTTTGGGCCCCAAGGGTACAATCTCCTCCCCCAGTAGTGATCCATGACCATGACAAATGGTCTGCCATCTCAAAGGCATTCAAAACCCGGGGAGTGAAAACTTACAAAAGCCACCTTAACTAAGCAAGGAATCGTTTGTCCTGTTACCTCCGATGACTTCAGAAAGGACAGCTTTTCTTGAGCAAAACTCCATAAAATACCATTCTTCTGCCATGAGACGGACAAACTCCTCTAAATGTAGTGTTTAGAGGAGTCCCCGTCTCATGCACAATGGAGGAAATCTCCTGAAGAGCTAACAGAGCTTGGTTTTCACCCGGAGGGAGTAATCCTTATGATGTCGGGCATACCAAGGCCCCATCCGATGGTAAAGCACGATTCCGAAAACAGAAGAAACCATCTTTTCAATCAAACGGCTGCAATACTCAGCGTTAAGGTGGAACCCTAACAAAAAACCTGAGGTTCTAGCCACTTAAAAATCCGATTTCTGGATTGTCCGAGTCACTGGGGGAAGGGCCCCAGCTTCTCATTCACTTCTTAACCCCACTCCGCTAAGCCAGATTTCAGGCTAAGCCAAAAACTTCAAAACCCCAAACAACCGTGATAGCCAACATGGCAAACACGTAGTGAGGACTTGCTCAGCCAAAAGGAGAGCGAGGGGTGGTTGGCAAGCCTAGGGGGAGTTCGGAGGGCCTGTAAGCCCTACGGGATCCTTCCAGGTGGGACCCTTACTACTACTACTACTCCTCCAAATTTACCAATTCATTAATTTATTTTTACTTCTACGCCATTGGTCCGCCCATTATCAATGACGTACAAGCAAGCTTTCAGCTCTGCTTTTAAATTTCATTAATATCATTACAACGAGATTTTTATCTAGATTGAGCAACGCTTGTTTTCAGTACTTTGCAAAAATCAAAAAGTTTTCTTTCTTAATAATACGCTATTTTAATGCTATATTTTACTTGTTTTTAATATTATTCTAAGGGACCATCCATTAATTACGTAAAAATAATTTTGACGATTTTTGATTCCCCCCTTACCTTACGTAAGATTCAATCAAAAATAAAAGAATCATTTTGTATTTTCGAAATGATTAAAATAAAATTAATACGAGAAAAGAATATACTATAATATAATTATTATTTATAACATTTAAAATAAATAAAAATAAACCCATTAAAAATTTAAAAAAAGATGTAAATCGAAGTCCACATTATAACATGAAGAAAGCCATTCAGCATCCGAAATAGAACTAGATTTTTAGTAATAAACTTCGACGTGTAAAATATAACGTAAAAATGAGTTTTACCCCTCTCGGGACCCTTACGTAATTAATAAATGGCCCTCAACGGTGCATTTATATTATGTTTTTAAAAGTTGCCAACTTTTAACCTAGACAATTGACAACACTGTATAAATTTCTCTATTTTAAGTATATTAATCCCTATTGTTCTCTAATAAAAAAGTGGGACAAAAATAAACCGAATTGAACAGTTAATTTATTTTATAATGTTTTTTATTTGTGGTATTTAACCAGTGTAATTTAATGCTATCCTTTAATTCAGCACAATATAGAAAAAGACAAATATACAATGGATTATTCAATTGGGGAAAAACTACTTCTGATTTTGAAATACTATTTTATTTTTTAATTATTGTATTTAACAAATACATAATTTTAGTTATAAATTTGCTTTTTAATTAATTTCTTGTTTTTTTTTTTTGGTTAGTTCTGCTTCGTTTTGGCTAGTAAAAAAAAAGCGCGCATAGGCGCGCTTGCTTTATTTTAAAAACTCGAATCTAACTTTAAATCTTTAAAAAATTAATTTTTCTAAAATTTTAGTGCTGGACCCAATTCGGATTATCTAGGGTTACTTTTATTCATTTTAATTGGGATAACTTAGTTTCGTCCTAATATTTACTTAAAAAATGTTACTTATACTCGAGCACTTAAAAGTACGTCGGGTTAAAATATTTTTAAAAATTATTAAGTAAATATATATATATATATATATATATATATATATATATATATATATATATATATATATATATATATATATATATATATATATATATATATATATATATATATATATATATATATATAATTTTAGCGCTTAAAAATTTCCTGCCTTTTTTATTCAACATTTTTCTCTATTTTATAAAAAAATAGAAAGACACTGTTCAAAATAAAACGAAACACCATCTTCTTAGAACTAAAATTTATTATTACTATAATTAAAAAAAAATGTTAAATGTTTATGACAAGGCATCAAAACATATCGTTTTTAAATAAATATTTTTAAATTCTCTAATTATCTCTATCTAAGCGTTTACTTTATTGTATTTAAACTTTACTTAATAATCACTTTTATACTTTTGAGTCCACCTACCGACGTACACGATTTAAAAAATAAGAATATTTCTAAATTAAATTTGTTTACTCCATCCTTTGACCTTATCAGCCCCTCCTGCTACGAATCGAACTCTGATGCTGCACTACTAGCAGCAGGATCTTGCGCTGTAACCAGCAAAATATCTTATAACCACTAGCCAGTCTTGACTCGGCCTCTCGACGAATCGTTGTTGTCATTTATTTTATAGCAGGATTGTAGTGCGTTCGTGTTGTATACAATTTGCTGCTCGTGTCTCGAACTGCTGCTTGCAGGAATGCTGTTCGACTTCTCCTGTTGAATTCTGAATTAGTGGAATTCCACCGCGTCGTAAGGTCGATGTCTTTCAGCGATTCGACTGGCTAGATAGATAGTTCATCTGAGTTGTAAATATTTTGGTTGTTGGCGGTTTAACCTTCGGACTGTTTTGGTTGCATCTTTTAAAATAATTAATCGCGTTTAATAAAATTTATGGATTTGGTTGCTGGTTGTTTATGGTAAGATTAATTTAAATTTATTGATTTTTTGCTACTTATTGTGGAGATTTTTAAATTACCGTCCCTAGGTTGACCTTTACCTTGACTTTTCTTTCAAGCCAGAAGCCAGTTAGGAATTGCTTTTCTCGTCTTGCCAGGACTAGGCGAAATGGTCTAGGAATTATGGGCCTACTGTAAGAAAAAAAAACCTAAAATATCAGTATTCAAAGAAAAAATAATACACATTTTTATATTAAAACAGAAATGTTAAACAAGACGAAGTTCAATTATTGTACAAAACAATAAAAACAAAAAAAAAAAAAAAGAAACAAGAATATTCCATCACAATTCACATAATACTGAATATATTAAGAAAATAATTTTTACAATCCCTGTAGGTTCGTACACCAAATAATTAATAAGGTTTACCTCTTTTGGTTGTAAAAATTTGGGAAAATTATTAATTAGTCTTTACCCCTTTCACCTTAATAATAGAATATCATTTTGTTCTAGAGTTATAGCCGCAAATGACAAACAGACAGACAGACCAACCAAAACCCATGAGTTGCGATGTTTTGGCGATTACACAATACCTTCCTTAAAAAGAGGGAAGTTAATAAAAGGTTTAGTCTCAGAAAATAGTAGGTAACACAGGCCCACAAAAAAAAGTGGGTGTCGCACTGGGATTTTCTGGCGTATTTTTTTTGCTGAACACGAATCTAAAGTCAAAATTGGGGGTCAATCAGCAAAATATCGAGAAAACCCCAAAAAACCGACACGGTACATTTACCGGCTGAAACCTGCTACCACGGAATGTTTGGACTACGACTATATAAACTATAAAAGATACAAAAAATTTTATGGAACAAAAAAGAGAGCTTTTTAAATTGTCTATAAAAAAATATATATAAACATTTTTGATAAGATAAATAATAAAGAATATATAAACGAAAATTTAATTTTGACAAAAAATTTCAGTCCAAAATAGGATTTTTTTTTATTAATGTGATTTTTTTAAATAAATCATTTATTTTATGTATTTAAATCCCAAATCCTTTAAAATTTGCAGAAAACATCCAAAAATAAAAAAAATAATAATAATTTGTTAATTTTATTCCTGAAAAAATCCTGAAAATTCGGTTTTTTGATTATAACTCGAAAAATATTGCATCTAGATGAAAAGGTTATATAACTTAAATTAAAGGTCTTTTAGAGATACATTATTTATGTCCTATAAAGTTTCGTGTATCTTTTATAGTTTTTAAGATATTTACGTTTTAAATTTAAAAAAAGTCGTTATCTGAAATTACGCCTTTTCTTGATTATTTGCTGTTTGACCCCCCATTTTGACTTTAGATTCGTATTCAGCGGAAAAAAACTTTAGAAAATCCCAGTCTAACACCCAGTACACACCACTTATTTTTTTTGTGGGCCCGTGTAGCTATTAAATAAATAGATACTTAAAAAAAGGCAAATTTAAAATTACAATCTTATTTCGTTCGAGAGTTATAGCCGCAAATAACAAACGGACAGACAGACTAACCAAAACCCATACATATTAAATACATAGATACTTAAAAAAAATAATAAAGCTGAGAAACCTATTGACATTAATGCCTAATGCTTTATTATGTAATATAAAAAACTAATATTGGAACTTAAAATATCCTATAATGGTTTAATTTTGCTAACAATTATTTAATATGCAATTAACGCAGTAAAAACCTAATTGAATTTGAGATTAGTTAAGTCGGTTTAAAGCAATTTTGTGGTTTACCGCAATTACTTTACCTGTGGCCTACCTACTTGTTGAGAGATCTTTGCAGGAATCGATATACATTTTTTCAAGCAACATGAAGTCTACTGTGGGTAGAAAAAACCCTTAAGCTAAAAGGATTTTATTATTTATCATTTTATATAGTATTTTTGATTGAAGACTGCCCATGAAGAGTAACATCATACCAAACTATTGAGTACAGAGTCAGCCAATAGCAACCTTTATTATAAATATGTTCTATAGTTCTGTGGAGGAATCATGTTTCAAGTTCACGTTGGTTTACTTGCCTGGAAAGTTTCTAACGAATGGGACCACTGCGGTCCTGGTCCCGGGGTATAGCGAACTAAGTATGCTCAGTCCTATTGACCCCTATGAACTTGCAGATCGTCTGAAACAGAAAAAAGGAAAAAACCCCAAAAAATTTATAAACTAAAAAAATTATACAGGCCCACAAAAAAAAGTGGTGTGTGCTGGGTGTCGGACTAGGATTCAATCAGCAAATCATCGAGAAAAGGCGTAATTTCAGATATTAAAGATTTTTTTTTTAATTTAAAATGTCAATATTTTAAAAACTGTAAAAGATACACCAAACTTTATAGGATATAAACTAAGTATTTTTACAAGAGCTTTAATTTAAGTTTTATAACTTTTTTGTGTAAATGCAATATTTTTCGAGTTATAATCAAAAAACCGCATTTTCAGAATTTAAAAAAAAAAAATTAAAAATTATTTTTTTTTATTTTTGTTCTTTGTTCCTGAAAACTTTAAGTAATTTGATAAAATAAATAATTAATAAATAATGAAATAAATGATTTATTATCAAAAAAACCCAAAAATTATATTAATAAAAAAAATCCCCTTTTTTGGACTGAAATTTTTTGTCAAAATTACATTTTCGTTTATATCTCCTTTATTATTTATCTTATCAAAAATGTTTATATAACTTTTTCATTGACAATTTAAAAAGCTTTCTTTTTTGTTCCATAAAATTTTTTGTATCTCTTATAGTTTATCTAGTCGTGGTCCAAACATTTCGTGGTAGCAGGTTTCTGCCGGTAAATGTACCGTGTCGGTTTTTTGAGGTTTTCTCGATTTTTTGCTGTTTGACCCCCACTTTTGACTTTAGATACGCCAGAAAATCTTAGTCCGACACCTAACACACACCATTTTTTTTTGTGAACCTGGGTATCTACGTTTCGGTGGCAAGTCGGCCACCCTTGTCAAGATAAAATTAAAAGAACAATAAAATAGAAATTAAAACTAAATTTTTAAGAAATTTTGGAAGTTCTAATAGCTTTTTTAATATTTATGACGTTTTGTCATAAATAACATGATACGTTTCGGTGGCAAGTCGGCCACCATTGTCAAGATGAAATTAAAATAAAAACAAAATAGAAATATAAACTAAATTATTTATTATGGCAAATTAGTTAGTAATAATATATTTCAAACGTCTTAGGTCCTTTTTTAAATGTCCATGCAACTAGTTTTTAAAAATGAGTCAAAACCTATCCAATAATGTTTTAGCGGAGTGATTTCGTGAGTCTATCGTGTCGTTTTTTTTTGGCGTAGAACCAGGTCAAACCAGTTAGGTTCCTTTGAGTATGTCACCGGGCACATGAAATCGTATTTTACGACATTTTTTTGTGGTCTCGAACTTTTTAAATTAATAAAAGGTGATTTTTTTTTAATTAAAAAAATATGTTTTTTTTCCGTTTCCACCGCCATAACTTTAAAACTATCAAAGATACCAAAAAATTTTTTGTGTCAAATTAAAGCTCAAACTGTAGCGCTTTTAACCTTATAAACTGTTTGGGCACAATTTGCACTTTCATGCCTTTAAAAATCAGATAAACTAAAAGTATATATTTTTTGTATTGAAATTTTCACCAATCGATAAACTTTTTTATTTTTGAAAATATTTTTACACATGCAGCGAAGAAAATATAGCCAATTAATAACAAAATTTTTGAAAAAAATTTTTCCTAGAGCGTATCGTTTGGCAATAGCGATTTTTTTTTCAGACGTAAAAAAGTATTATCGGGACCCAATAGCCCCGCATGCGGATAGCGTGCGTAGTAATACATTAGTAGTGGTGGTTGTCGAAATTGAGAGAGTGCTGTATGTATTTAGAATTTTAAAACAATGAATCGAATTAATTGTAAAAAAATTGTGTATGATGGATACAAATCTGTTTTACAAAGACCTAGAATACAAGGGTTGTTATCATTACTATCAAGTGCTGAAAAAAGGCAGGACAATCTAGCAAAAGAAATTCTGTTAAAAAAATGTTATTTTAAATGGCGAAATGAAAATAAAATATTATAAAGACTGTCGTAAATCTTACACAGATTCTCAAAACTATTATCATAATTTGCAATCAGACAGTGGCGCCGGTCCTTCAAATTATTGTGACACTAAACTTAAATGCGATACTTTTAATATTAGGAAAATGTGTTTTTTTGCAACAATAGTAAAAATAAAAAAAGAAAAGTTAAATAAAAAATCTGTTTAAACAAGTGATTTAAAAATTATTATGTACCTACATAGTATAGTTTGTAGGTACCTTTATATTAGTTTATATTTTGTACTGAAACAAAATACGAATTTCAATTTTATCCTTATAAATCATGTTTAGGGTATTTATTTTTTTACATAGTACTGAATCTTTTTAGGTAGTAGAAAAGCTACCTATCAAAAAGTAATAAAGCTCGCCAGGAATAGAAACGACATTAATATGATATCTAAAATGACGTGGCTATAAAATTTATTGTGTTGATGGAAATACATAAATTATGTTACAGACCATCTCTGAAAGAAACTTAAATCGCACAAAAATAGGAAAGGTTCGAATCCTAAAATAGTTCGAAATAGGTTTGTTTCCAGAAAATCCATAACAAGTTTGTAACAGTTTTCAAACCAACAATCGCATCCATGTCGATCGGTTTCAAACTTCATTGTGTAACATAAAGAATTATCCTTAATTCAGGTTCGTTTTTGACATGGTAAAAAAGGAAAAGAAGAAGAAACTGAAATTTTGTTTTGTTAAAAACCATATAAATTTTTATGTAAAAAACATCACTTATTAGATTTTTCCCTGATTTTCTCTAGACGATTTTAAGGTCAGAGTCGAGTCAATATCGGAACAAGTGATTATCCAAATAAATCGCATTTTTAGTTTGTTTTTTAATACCTAATAAATTTAGATAGGAACAGCAAAACGAAAAAGAACAAACACTAGAAAAAATGAGTTAAGCGATTTATTTATCTGAAAATTACAGTTGTGCTTACAATTTACTTGAAAAATCATAAATTCTGTTACAACCACGCATCTCTGAAAGAAACACCACAATGCACAAAAAATAGGGAAAACGGTTTCCGAATCCTATCTTCTAAAATGTTCTGACAATATCTACCTCTTCTGCGAGTATTGGTAGTGATGTTCAGATAGATCTTGTACTTTTAAGAAATGTCCAAAATTTAAACTTTATTAAGAGCTGCTGCCATAATACGTAGTGCAAGGCTTTATGTCAACCCAAAATTGAATTTCCAACATGTATTTGTGTGAAAGAAGGCCTAAAATGTTGTAAGGAGTGTAAATCTCGTTCCTGCAATAACATTATTAAAGACTTTGAGGCAGAAATGGATTAAATTTACGAAAAATGCTAGTAATAAAGCGTCTAAATAACTACTTACATATTACATTTTTGGGTCTGGTAAAGAAAATCACCTACGGAATTGGACGATTTTTAAATTTGCAGTGTAAAATGTTCTTTAAGTATTATTACTTAAGGCAAAAAATGCGGATGATGTGGTTTTCACCAAGAAAAGCGCAATAAAAATTCTAAAAATTGACATTTTATTTTAACTATTTACGATTTACGATTTATTACGATAAATTCATGCATCGCTTCATGACGTTTACAGTGTTGCTAAACGGAAATATTATTAATTTATAATAAAAAACTTTGCCGTTACCATAAGGATAATTTTCATTAAATCAAAAATATTTGAATTTCAAGCCAGTTACAAATATAATTAGGGAAAATAAAACTAAATTTAACGAATTTAACTAACCAGCACTAATTATGACCGACCAGAACGGCGCATTTATAATAAAAAAAAATTACAATTTAACGAGGAAAACCTAACCGGAATTAACCAGAACTAGATCATAGTTTGAAAGTTGTTGTTTGTTAGTTCTGGTTAGTTTTTTATATAAAAAACAACCTTCAATAATAACAAATTATTACAAAAAGTCTGGCAACATTGCTTATTCAAGCAATCATGTCAAAGAATAGCATCGTATCATCTCTTTATATGGAAAAAAAGAATTATATATTCCTGTTTAAAAAAGACGTTTAACGAAGCCCTAGTTTATATTTAATGTATGTACTATATTTCTTAAATTTAATTAAAAGACATAAAGCATCTGCAATTTTTTGTTGCTAAAAATGTTTAAAAAATAATGAAGTTTTGAATGTATAATCAAAAAAATAACGAATCCCGTGGGTGGTTTTCTTTACCAGCAACCAATAAAAAAAGTTTAATAAACCTACTAATTAGGTGGGTAATTAATAACAATGATTGATATTTTTGTATGGGTTTAAAATCTACCACCTGTTTTGATATTTAAAATTTCTTTTCTAAACACTTAAGCAGCCTTAGATCTGTTAAACCTGTTGATACAACTTTAACACCTACTACCAAAGATAATACTACTACGTCTGTCGCTTGTATTCGGAACACGAAGTAGCGAAAGCGGCTAAACAATTGTGTATTTTCTAGCTTTCATTACGCCAAAGGCTGCGGCAACACTGTTTAACTTTCGTTGGATCCAATTCGATGGAATCGGCTGTAAAAGTCCATAGGTATCAAATTAGATTGAATGGTTCATTATCGTAGTAGTATTATCTTTGCTACCAAAGATATCCTACGAATAGATGGTTCATTTAAATGGGGCGTTTGAATCAGTTCGAGATATCAATGCTTCGTAAATGCGAATAAATTAAGTCGGTAACTGCCCTAGCGAATCGAGTACGAAACCATGTGCGACATTGTCAATGTCTGTCGCTTGTACCTTATTCGGAACACGAAGTAGCGAAAGCGGGCGGCTAAACGAATTGTGTATTTTCACAGCCCTACTTCACTTAGGGCTGTGGTATTTTCTAGTCGCGTTTCATCACGCCAATAGTAAAGGCCTGCTGGCAACACTGTTTAATTTTCGTTCAAGGATAGCGCGAAAATCTCTCGATGGACATCGGCTCGCGTTAGCCAAAGTCCATTAGGGGTATCAAAAATATAGCATTGAATGGTTCATCTTATCCGTAGTAGTATTATCTTTGCTACTGCACTTCCAACGGACCGTAAGATCTTTGTAGTCGGCCGGCTCGCTAAGCCAAGCGCGCAAAAATATGACTTTGGCCGTTAAAAAAAATATCACTGACTCAATACCATAAAAGAAATCTAAAAAATTTTTGTTTTAAAAGCTTTTTTTAAACATTAGCTACAATTTGTACGCAGCATGTATGTATAAATTTTCAATAATAAACTTTTTTCTCGATTGCCTAAAATTACGCTACTAAAAATAACAATTTTGAGTTTCGTACTATTTTAAAAATTTAACAAAAAAATATCAACTTCAAGTGGGACGTTGTTTGAAGCGCTATTGTGTCTACTTTATTCTAAAAAAAAATTAACTTGATAGCATGAATATTATTAAAGATATAGCAGTGGAGAAATTAAAATACGTGTTTTATTGAAATAAAAAAGCTCTCGACCACTAAAAAATGTCGTAAAAAGTGATTTCGTGTACACGATTACCTATAAAAGAATCCCACTAAGTCTGGTTTGGTTCTACGCGGGTTTTTTTCTCGATAACTAAGCGACTTTTCTTCCAAATTTTACTCCACCATTTGTGTTTTTATTTTTTTTTAATTTTACATTTTCCTGTGAACGCAATGAAAAAATATGTATTTACAAAATGCAATAACCGGAGATACAAAGAAAAGTTAAGAGGTCAATTTTGCTTAAAACAAAAAATTGATTTTGAATAAATAATCAAAAAAATGTATTTTCAGAAACGTATCATATTTTTTAAAGCCTACTATAATTTCCGTACACACGCCACTGAGTAAACTGTACATTCAACTTTTTGATTGTCACTAGGGTACTATCAAATTAAGCTTTGGATAACTTTCGTTCCATTATCTTTTAGCGTTCGAAAATATTACAGTAAAAGGAATATTTCAATAAAAAAAAATCAAATAAGAAATCCACCAATTTTATTTATTCCCAACCTTAATGTTACTTGTTATTTATTTGAATAATTACGTTAGGGGCCATCCATAAATTACGTCACACGAATTTTATGAGTTTTGACCCCTCCCCCGTCTCTGTCACAACTCGTCAAATTTGTGTGATCCCTTCTCCCCCAGTGTGGCGTCACATATTTTAAAATTTTACATCCAAAAATAATCAACATACTTATACCATATTTTCATTAAAAAAAAAAGTAACATTAAATCAAATATTTTAAATAATTAACAAAATAAAAAAATAATTCTTAAGTTTTTCGTTTACATTTAAGTTTTGCATTTTAATAATTTAGATTTTTACATGTGATGTCATAAAGCTGATAACCCTCCCATAACCCCTTGTCACACAATGTCACAATCATCTACACCCCTCCCCCCTTAAAATGTGACGTAATTTATGGATGGCTCCTTATTAAAAAAGTAGGTAATTTTATACTTTACGGGCATAACGCCTATTTTCATGAATTTTTGCATGCGGGGGTTATTTGGGGCGCTGATTACGAATCTTATATCAGTTTTTTTCAGCAACCTCTGGTTTTTGAGTTATGAGGCCTCAAAGTGGACTGGACCTCAAAATGGACATTTTCTCAAAATTCCTTCTTCTTGAAACTGATTACCATCCAAAGGGAACATTTACTAATTGAGCACTTAAATATTAAACGAATGCACCAACATTTACAAAAGTTTATTGCTTTATTTTTATTAAAAAACACCTTAAATAAATCCAGTTTTTTCTTTCTTTACAACTTAATTATGAATTAGGCAACCACTGCAACCATTTATACATCATATTAATTCTTACAACATGCAGAAAAGTGGATTCATTTAAGGTGATTTTTATTAAAAATAGACAATAAGTTATTGTTAATTTTAGTGTATTTGCTTAATATATATGTGCATGTGCCTATACAGTGTATGTTCCCATTTGTTGATAATCAGTTTCAAGAAGGAAGAATTTTGAGGTTAGTCTACTTGGAGGCCTCATAACTTAAAAACCAAAGGTTGCCGGAAAAAGACTAATTTTAGATTGGTGATCAGCGCCTCAAAAAACCACTGTATGCAAAAATTTATGAAAATCGGCGTCATGTCATATAGTAAAAAAATACCAAAAAAGTATATTTTAAGTGAGTTATTACTATGTGTAAATAAAAAGATATCACCAGAAAATGATACTTCACAAATGCTTCTTAAAATTTTTTGGTTAGTTTTGCTTAGTAAGGAAAATTTTATGTTGGTATTTTTAAATTACATTTTTTTATCTATTTGGAATAGATACACTTTTTTAATAAGACTTTTATTAAAATAATGTAATGGCATTAGATTTTAAATTTTCTTAGAGGACAGGATAAATAATTCAGGTAATTGTCTCGAAAGTTGCCTCCTCTCCGATTTTGACCAAATTTGGTATATGGAGGTTGTTTGGGGCGCTGATTACGAATCTAAAAAAATATTTTTTCGTTCTTGAGATATCCATCATCAAAGTTGAAAATCAAACTAACCTCATTTTCACTATATTCCCCCTTCTTTTTGTACACAATTCTCGATTTTTACACTAAAGTGGCACACAATATTTTATAAACCCATTTGAAAACCTTGTATTTTTATTTATTTTACAACTTTTTTTCATTAAATTGCGAACTTTCAAGTTCAAAGGCAGCGGCCATCTTGGCTTATAAAATTCCTAGTGTATACATAGTTGGTGTGAAACTGGAGGTTAGCAATTAAACGGAAAAAAGGTGTAAAATAAATAAAAAAAACAAGTTTTTAAAAAGTGTTTGTGAAATATTGTGTTCCAATTTAGTGTAAAAATCAAGAGTTCTGTGCAAAAAGAAGGAGGAATAGTGTAAATAAGGTTTCAACTTTGATGATGAATATCTCGAAAACGAAACGTTGCTGAAAACATATTTTTTAGATTCTTAATCGGCGCCCCAAAAAACCCCCGTATACCAAATTTGGTCAAAATCGGAGGGGAGACAACTTTCGAGACAATTACCATAATTGAAAATTAATCATACTCGATATTATGTGAAAAAAGTATACTACCTTTTTTTGGAAGAACAGCAAATTAGCCTTAAGTTTCTTTTTTTAAAGAAAAAAGTTCGTGTTTTTACGGGAGCACAGGTAATCTCCAGAAAAGATTTGACTTACATTTTAAAATATCCATTTCTTTATATCTATATTACATAACTTAATCACTTCCTGTTTAATATTTCCACACGCTTAATAAAAATTTAAGACAAAGCAATTTCCTCCCAAACACCCGGGCTATTAAAAAATTAACAACAAAAACGTTTAAAATGTTAAATATTTCCGTGTTAATCCGTACCATTACCCACGAGAATACATTTTATGACCTCTGCCATTATATGCTATTTTCATTGGCAACACGCTTTATTGCATAAAGAGGTCTTTTTTTAAATTACAGTATTTAACGATAACTGTCCACGCTTAAAATTAGTTTAATATACCGGTACGTATGTATTTATATACATTGTAAAAGTTATTTTACTCTTAAACAGGTTAATTGTTGTAGTTAGTAAGTTGAAAGTCGAAACTACGTAAAAATTATGAGCCACTTGAGTTATATTTATAACATAACTTACTAGTGAGTTATAGTTATAACTAATAGTAAATTATAATAACAAAAGTTTTGAATATAGTTTTGTCCACGCATAAACGAGCTGTGAATAAGCATGTACGCTTACACACTTTTCCTCGAAGGACCAAACAGCAGAGCTGGGTAGAAATTAAAACCAGGAATCGGTCCTTTTTAAGGATCCGTATGCTGGAATCGATTACCTTTTAAAAATTAGGATCCATGATTCGGTTTGTTATTCTAATTTTTAAATGATCGAGAATCGAATCCTTTTTGGAAGAATCCGATTCCAAAAGGAATCGATTTCTTATATTTAGAATTTGAGACAAATCGGTTTATAAATGCCAAAATCCGCCATTTTAAATCTTCCATTTTAAAATTAGAAATTTTTTTCTAGTTTCACATTAATTTTCGGAAATAAAGATACAGAATTTTAAAACATCTTCATATTAAAATTTTTAAATAAGGAAACAAACCTAACTTGTAATTTTTATCCAAAATAGGTATGTTGTTTTTCAGGTCCAGAGAAACAACCTTTAAATGAAACAACTTTTTCCTAACCATAGAGCGTGTACCCAAAAATGGGCATAAATTTTACTTGCATTTGATCTTAAAAGTTTTAATTGCTTCATCTTTATAATTTTTAATATGTTATCCGTGAGATAACCCTAACGGACTTTTAAATGGGATATTTTATTATAACTGTTATAATCCGGGAGACCACCGCAAAAAACCAAGCCAATAAGAGATACTGACTTGACTTGCTTGGTTGTGTATCCAGAATTTTTAATACTGAATGGATCAATTCTGCACACCGACAGGTATTTAAAAAAAAAAGGTTAATAAATGACCTAGAATAAGAAATAATATCTAATAATTGTATCGGACTCTTTTTTTTTAATAAAGGATGTTCTTAAGAAATCTTGGAGAAAAATTGGATTTAAGAAAGGCTATCAGTCTGTCATATTTAAAAAGAACAAAATTTTTGAGAACTTTTAGAATCGTTTTTCAGTTTATATATATATATACAGGGTCCTGCAGCTCACCTCCCGTCTTATGTAGGTCTTTCATTATTCACTGTAAAATTTTCATATTCTTGCAGACGTTACCTTTAACCTACGGTGCGTTTCAGAAAAAATAATTTTGGTTATACGGGTGTCCAAAAAGTGTGACGTCACGATGGTGCATTTTTAAATGGAAAACTTTTATTTTTATATATTTAGGTACCTCTTGTATCAACTATCTTCCTCTAAAATTTTGTCAACATCGGTTCAGTAATTTCAGAGAAAAAAAATAAAATATAAAAAAAACTTTTTTTTGCACCATTTATTTAAAAATGAATAAAAATACCCATAGGGCTTGATTAATAAATTAAACAAGGAACTTATTAAGTAGTGTTTTCACCTTATGTCATGTTTTGGTTAATTTGAACTGTACAGGGTGTCCAAAATTTAGTGTCAAACTATTTTAAATTTGAAAGCACTTTATTTTCTTATTTTAAATACGAGCCCCTGTATATTTTTAGGTCATTAGTTTAGTTAAAAACAAACATTTTTCTAATTATAACCCTATCAAATTCCTAAAAATTAAAAGTTATTCGTTGAAAACTCATTTTTGCATGTATTTTAATAGTAATACCATTGAATAAAAATGATAGGTGGCTATGAAAAACAATTTATGCATTAGAGTTTCCTAATAACTTAATTATTACCTAGAAATTGGTTGAAGTTACATAAATGTTAGCCGAAAGTATTAAAAATTAAAAATTGGGGTTTTTTTAACATTTAAAAGTTTTTAAATTAATTTTATTTCAATTAATAAATAATAATTATTTACTCAATTTTTATTATGAAACTAAGATTTTGTACTGAAATAAACTCAATGTCAATCAATTGTTTTTCATAGCCACCTTCTTTTTTTTTCAATTTATTTATTAAAATAGATGCGAAAATGAGTTTTCAACAATAACAATGTGTCAAAATTTCGATAGGGTTATAATTAGAAAAATGTTTGTTTTAATTTTTACATCCCCGATAAAATATACAGGGGTCGTATTTAAAAAAAAGAAAAAAAAAAAGTGCTCAAGTGAGGATTTGACACTAGAATTTGGCATTTACAGTTGAAATTAAACAGACCGCATAAACGACTTTTATATTCTTAATAAAAGTTCCTTGTTTATTCTATTAATCAATTTTGGGTATTTTTATTCATTTTTAAATAAAGTCAAAACGGTTTTTTATATTTTTTTTTCTTGAACCGTGTTGCAAAATTTGGGGAAGTGGTTAAAGAAATTATATAAAAAAATACCAGTTTCCAAAAAGAAAAAGCACCATGTGACGTCTGACTTTTATAACAAAATTATTTTCAAAACCACCATAGGCAAAATAAGTCTCAAAATAGAAAATTTTCAGTGAAAAACATTACAAAGAGAGATTCTAATATTATATATATATATATATATATATATATATATATATATATATATATATATATATATAATATATATATATATATATATATATATATATATATATATATATAATATATATATATATATATAAATAATAAAATAAAATATATATACAGGGTGTTACAGAATGTTGTGAGGAAAATTTGGGGTAGATTCTACATGTAAAAATATGAAAAAAAGTTCATATAAACATTCGTCCGGAAATGCTTTGTTTTTATGATACGGGGTGTTCAAGGTTTTTCGCATTTTAAAGTTTATTTCACATTTCTCGAAAACCCGTGGAGATATTGAGATAAGTTTTGCTACACGCAAATGTATTATTATAGGTCAGGTCACATTCACAGCGGGAAGCCATTTATAGCATCTAATCTAAAGTTAAAATCGAATAAATTATTCCTGAACAATTAGTAGGTACAAATAAAATAATAAAATTATAAATAAAACATGTAACAGCTAAGTGTACTTTTAGTTTTATTTCGAAAATGGTAAATCAGAACGAAAAAGTCCAACAGGTACTTTTTAAGCATAATTAAACTGGCTTAAAAGAGCAATACTAATTTTTGGAAAAACCAGTGGCGTATATTTTTTTTGCTAAAAATAATTACTTACCAGCACGAACGCCACTGATCCAAGTGCCGGAAAACAATTTTGTACATGTAAATGTGACCTATATTTATAAATTTCATGTACAAAAACTCATCTTAATATCTCCTTGAGTTTTCGAGAAATGTGAAATAAACTATAAAGACAAAAGCTTTAATTACCCTTAACCTAAAAACGAATCATTTCCGGACCCATGTTATATGACCTTTTTTCTATTTTTGGATGTATAATCCCCTAAATTTTCCTCACAACATTCTTAACACCCTGTTATATATATATATATATATATATATATATATATATATATATATATATATATATATATATATATATATATATATATATATATATATATTATATATATATATATATATATATATATATATATATATATAATATATATATATATATATATATATATATATATATATATATATATATATATCATATATAAACTGAAAAACGATTCTAAAAGTTATCAAGAGTTTAGTTCTTTTTAAATATGACAGACTGATAGCCTTTTTTAAATCCAATTTTTGATAAAGATTTCTCAAGAACATCCTGTATTAAAAAAAGAGTCCGATACAATTATTAGATATTTTTTCTTATTCTAGGTCAGGGTGTCCTGATAAGGTCGTCCTCCGCGATATCTCGAGAACCCTTCACCGCATAGCTTTCGGAAAAAAATATTTAGTGTAAAACCGGCCACGAAAAAATGCTGGAACTAATTTTTAAGTTTCTTATTCCACCGCTAGAGGGCGTAAGACTAAGACCAAAATTTAAATCACGGATAATTTAAAAATATGCCATATTTACTTATGTGGTTGATGGTTTTTTTACAAACTATGCAAAATAAGAAAACTTTTTTCTTTTAGGCATTTTTCTCTAACTTGTCAAATATAGGGAGGGGTGAGAAGCGAATGTACATTTGAAAAAAATTAAATAACTTTTTTTCGGCTTAACCGATTTTAATAAACTATGTCTCGTTTCAAAGACCTTTTACCAGGGGTAAAGGTAAAATATTGGTATATTATTAATTTATTTATTTTTTTTGTCCCAAGATACTGATTTATGTCAAAGTTATAAATTTTGTCAATTTTTTTGAAAAATTTTAATACAATAGTATTATTATTATAACCCAATCAAAAAGAGCATCATAAAAACGTCAAAAAACTGGTGAAAACCGCATTTCGATGTCGTAATTAATTCTCGACCTATTACCGAAAAACTGCATTGCTCGTATCCTTTCCTATTTTTAGTTGTCAGATAAACAACGCGGCGTTCTTATCGAGAATGCCATCGAGAATGCCATGACAACAAACCATTTGTTTTTCTACAAATATTAAATAATATATATCATCAATTTAATAGCAGCATTCATAATTACACGGCTCCTGGATAATAATAGCTGATTTACTATTATCTACGGGCTCTGGCTAATGATATCTTCATTGTGCTGAAATAGGATGCACATTTCCAGTTTCTCTTAAATGGGTTGTGAAACGTCTAAACACTTTTTTATTAACATGCCGTCTTTCGGAATATCTTATGGCATACTGTCTTGCAGCAATAGAGGCATTTTGAAAATTTTTGAAATAAACGGTGAGTATAGCCTCTTATTCTACTACCGAGTCTTGCTAGTAGAATAAGACATAATTTAAAATTACTTACAACTCTACTACTAATAATAACGATGAACTGCAATAAACAAGAACTAATTTAAAATTATCAGGTTTGAGAAACAATGCAATTGTCATTTTTGACGACCATGTTTTCTGTGATTTTTGCCGTCCCGGCACTCTCGATAAAAACGTCGCGTTGTTTATCTGACAGCTTAAAATAGGAAAGGATACGAGTAATGCAGTTTTTAGCAATAACTCGAGAATTAATTAAGATATTGAAATGCGGTTTTCACGGGTATCTTGACTTTTTTATGCTTTTTTAAATAGGCTTGTAATAATAATACCATTGTATTTAATTTTTTCGAAAAAATTGACAAAACTTATAACTGTGACACAAATCAGTCCCAAGGAATAAAAACAAAAAAATTAATTAATTTTACCAATATTTTATCTTAAGCAATGGTAAAAGCTCTTTTAAACGAGACATAGTTTATTAAAAACCGTTAAGCCGAAAAAAAGTTATTTAATTTTTTTCAAATATACATTCGCTTCTCCCCCCTCCCTATATTTAATAGGTTAGAGAAGAATGCTTAAAAGAAAAAAGTTTCCTTATTTTGCATAGTTTGTAAAAAAACTATTAACGACATAAGTTAATATGGCATATTTTTTAAATAATCCGTGTTTTTAATTTTGGTTTCAGTCTTACTCCCTCTAGCGGTGAAAAAAGAAACTTGAAAATAATTTCTAGCATTTTCTTGTGGCCGGTTTTACGATAAATATTTTTTTCCGAAAGCTATGCGATGAAGGGTTCTCGAGATATCGCCGGACGACGACCTTATCAGGACACCCCTCTTATATTTTTTTATATATATATATATATATATATATATATATATATATATATATATATATATATATATAAATATATATATATATATATATATATATATATATATATATATATATATATATATATATATATATATATATATATATATATATATATATATATATATATATATATATATATAAATAAATTTTCCAACATAAAGTGTACTTGATTTCAATTGTATTACCTACTGATTGTGTAGGTGAACAACACATACCTACTAAAATAATTTATTTGTCTGGCATTGAAATCAGAATTAATATTTATTGTGTTTTCTATGTTAATTAGTTAAATTTGCGATTTAAGATGGCATTGATCTTTTATTAACTTATTGCGTTTCAAACCTACAAAAAGCATTCCAAAATCGGTGAAAATTAAATAAAGTATAAAATAAAATAAACTAATTAAACTTTGCTTTGTTTATTTAAAAATGTTGTGTGATAAAAGATAATCAAATGATTTAAAAATATTTATTTAAAAACGATATGCTGGATGAATTGCCAAAACATTTAACAGTTGTTTTAAAGGATATTAATAATAAATTTAATTATTAAGAAGATGGTGTTTGGTTACATTTTAAACAGTGTTTTCCCGCTTTTTGTTATTAAATAGAAAAAAGTGGTAAAAAAAAAAGATTAGGAAAGGACCATGCACACTTTAAATGGATTTTTGGCGACCGGTAAAATTAAACTAAATTTTAATATGTTATTAGGAACCCTAAAAAAAGCAATTTTTATTATGGCACCAAAACTCTTAACCTACAGGGTGAGCCGGGTAACTCAAAAACTATTGATTTTAGGAAAAAAAGTATATAATCAAAATTGATGGTCTAATAAAACTTCGTCAGTTTTTTATATAAATTTTTTGTAGCCCTTTATGTTTTTAAAATATTTACGATTTAAATTTCATATAAAAACTCAAATATCTTAAAAACTAAAAGAGATACGTAAAAATGTAATAGGCAAAAATATGCATTTTAGTAAGTTCTATAAAAAAAGTTATATACATTTTTTAAATAAAATAAGTATTAAAAGGTGATATAAGCAAAAAAGTGATTTTGGCAATATGTATACTAGCAGTGATCCATTTAAAAATTAATTCAAAATATTATATTTATTGAATGAAACAAACTAATACACATGTGCCTCGAGGCAATTGGGGATAACCTGGTGGCACGGATATTTTATTTAATTTTTTTGGTCCAATAATTGTACTCATTCCGATCTACTTGAAACTTTAACTAAAATAAAATTTAATCTTTATTTAATTGAAAAAAAATGCCTCATTTTTCTGGGTCTTATATACCTGACAGGACGCTTAACATTTCCCGATCTATGTGTATAGCTCATCGTTTAAATATTTTTATTATCGATTTAAATATTAATATCAATAATTTTTTAAAGACAGTTACTCGTTTAGAATAATCCTGAGAAAATTTTAATTATAATTTTAACATATTTTTTTATATAGTTTATTTATTATTAAACGTTTAAAACATCTTTCTTATTAAGCTATCTACTTCTTCTAGGCTTAAAGCCATTCCTATTTAAATTATGGTATTTACCCATTTATTTACTACTTTAAGATATGATTAAATTAAAGTTTAAACATTAATTCAACTAAAAAAAAAAATATAAAAAAATTTCATGTTAAAAATATTAAAATTTTCTCAAGAGCATTCTGAACGAGTATTTGTCTTTATAAATTAATAATATTATTATTTAAATCGATAATAAAAATATTTAAATGATGAGCTATACACATAGAAGCATAGAAGATCGGGAAATGTTAAGCGTCCTGCCAGGTATAATATAACACCCAGATAGAGGACGACTTATTATTATTTTTTTCAATTACTTCAAGTTTGAAGTGGATAGGTATGGGTACAGTTATTGGACCAAAAAATAAAATATCCGTGCCACCAGGTTATTCCCCATTGCCTCGAGGCACATGTGTATTAGTTGGTTTCGTTCAATAAATAAAACATTTGAATTCATTTTTAAATGGATGACAGCTGGTATACTTACTTGTACCAATAAAATATGGTTATTAGCGAAATTTTTAATGACCAAAATCCCTTTTTTGCTTATATCTCTTTTATTACTTATTTTATTAAAAATGTGTATATAACTATTTTTATAGAGCTAACCAAAAGGCATATTTTTGACTATTACATTTTCGTAACTCTTTAAGTTTTTAAGATATTTGAGTTTTTATTTTAAATTTAAATCGTTAATATCTCAAAAACTAAAGGGGCTACAAAAAAAATTATATAAAAAACTGGCGAAGTTTTATTAGACCATCAATTTTTATTATAAACTTTTTCCTAAAATCAATAGTTTGCGAGTTATATTAAAAAAAAAAACGATTTGTCACATTTTTTCGAAAGGTAAAAAAAAGCAATTTGAACCCGCTGAGCTGAGGCAGCAGTGCGGCTTTAAATTGACTATTGTTCATAGTAATATAAAAAATGTTTCATGCGGTTCTCTTATAGGCTTCGTTTTTTGCGGTGGCCTCCCGGACTATAGTTTTTGTTGGTTAATTTAGTGTTTATATATTATAATATATTATATCATATTTTCAGTGTTTTTTATTAAAGGTAATTTAATATTCTTAAATAAACTTTTGTTTGTTTTAAGTTTTATTACAGTGGTAACTGGTGTAAGTGCATTTGAGAAAATAAAATCTGCATTAAATTTAAAATTTACATAATATGTTCGTAATTATACGTCGGATGACCGGTTTATTCTCGAT
>JAHBCN010005558.1:0-54680 GCA_019359885.1 Listronotus oregonensis | reverse complement strand
ATTGCAGAAAAACCTAACAACAATTCTAAAAATCTATTTACAAAACTTAAACCTACAATCGAAAACCCTAATCAAACAAATTTAATATACAAAATCGACTGCCGTGATTGCACAAAAACATATATTGGAAACAAGACAATATTTAAAAAAACAGAGTTAAAGAACATCAAAAAAGCATAAGATATCCTAACAGTAACCACACAGCCCTGTCAAATCATGCACTTGATAACTTGCATAATTTTGACTTTGACAATGTTAATATTTTGAATTTGAAAGTAATAATAAAAAAGGAACATTAAAGAAATGATTCACATTAAAAAACACACAATACCGTAAATTTCAGAACAGACACGGAGGGTCTAAGCTCCATTTACAACAACTTATTGTTGCAATAGAAATAATAAAAGGAAAAACCCAGTTTTTTGCACCCCAATAAAACAATTCTGTATAAATTAACCTGGGTAATGCAAATGTTTGGTTCATAGTTTTTAAGAAGATAAAAATTTCAGTATTATATCAACCACCGAACAAAATGTAGTAGAATGTTATCTAGTGCTTGTAATTTTTACAATATAGTTGGTAAGTGTTTACTTTACAAATTATATACAATCATATTTTTCCCAAAATTCATCATGTTAATTAAATACAATAATAGAAAAATATTTTTAGATATTCTGATGATGGTTTAACTAAATAAACCGAAACGTCAATTAAACATTGATTTTTTTTTAAAAAAATGACCGAAAAACCCCAAAAAAAACAGTAATAAAGTTTAATATTGCAAACGGTCAAGAAAACAAAACCAAATGAATAAATAAATTCCTGTTGAAACTTTTGTCATTTATGACAAAAAGCTGTCAGAATTTCCTAACTTTTTAATCCAAAATTTTCTTAAAATATTAAGTTTAAATTTCTATTTTTTCTTTTAAGAAAGAAATTAGAGCAAGAATTTGTGTAATATGAGAAATTTAAACAAAATAAACGTCTTTTGTAACTTTTACAGCAACTTAAGAAAGTTTAGGTTTTTGCTATTATTCATAACTTTTTTACCTTTATCTGCAACCTGCCTGTAGTAATCTAAAGATTTTTCACAACTAGGGCCAACGGTGGCTCCTGAAAAATATCTAAAACCCACTGCCATCTGCGCCCATGTGTTTCCTCCTAATGCCCCAAACGTATAGTGAACCAGTGCTTTTGCCTGGCTAACATTGACTGCCAAGCCAGAAGCATACAGAAATCCTGAAAAAAATATATTATGACCATCCAAACTTAAGATAATTTATGTTTTTTTTCAATATTGTAAAACATCAAAGTACAACTACACATATATTTCTGTTTATTTCTGGTTTTGAAAAGGGGTTTATTAATTTCTTATTTAATATTTTAATTTATATTTTTCTTTGATCTGTCTAGGTCTGATGCCACTGTCATGTAGCTAATTAAAATCATTTAAAATAAATCCTATAATTTTTACATTAGGTCATTTTGGAAAGTTTTAGACATTTTTGTTAATACTTAATCATAAATACCTTTTCTGGGTTGTAAGATATTTTTGAAAAAACTAAAATAGACGCGCTTTAAAAAATATGCTGTAATTTTTTATTTCACAAAGTTTTTTAAATCTGCAGAGAGCATTAGTAAGTAACATAACATCTTCTTTGTAATATAATGGCGAAGTCAGTTTATATGAAACCATTCAACTTCTTGTTTTCTTATGGATGCGGCAGGACAAGGAGGAAGCTGACTGTATGGTGGGGACAGGTAAATCGATTGCAGCGCTCGCTGTGGTCAAATTTTTGTTAAATCGTGCTTGATTTAAATGTAAACAATTAAATAAAAATATATAAAATGGGGCATAATAGTTTTTGTGTAGATGAATGTAAGAATACTGGCAGTAATAGTAACAGCAAATTTTATGTGACGTTTGTTCGTGTCTTTTCCTGAATTTTTTTAATTATTTGTGAATTTAAAAAAAAATGGTTTTTTTAATAGACTAAGTAATCAAGAAGTGTCTGCAGAACTGACTTTAGTGTCTATGTAGTCTTCTGTGACTGTAAATAGAGAAATGGCTACAAAGGCCTTAAGTAAGTAAAGTATATATATTAGTGTTTATATTAGTGTTAAGTTTTTTAAAAAAGCCCTAAACAAATAAGTTGGTCAGGTGATTTTTTACTCATCTGGCCATTTACCGATTTTTGTCAGAACCCGTTAGTTTTAAAGTTATGACGCCCCACTGATATAACCTTAAAATTGCTAAAATTCCAACTTTCACCTAGGGATTTAACCAAAAGTTATTCTGACATTTGTAATGTTATCTAACAGTTATTTACAGTGCCGAACAGGTTTATATGTATTTACCTATGAAAAATAAACTTTATAAATAATCTTACACCTCTCTCACGGCTTTCAAGCATGATTTTAGGCAGCCGTCAGATGTCGTTTTCATCGCGCATGGTACCAATATTGAATTGTTTTGAAATAAAATCCAATCAATTTAAACTTTGTATGATGCATTACAAAAGAAAGCCATAAGGCAAAAAGCAATCAAACTTTTATTTAAACATAAATCTGGCAACAGTGCATAATGCTTAGAAACTGAAAATTGAGACCAAAAATCCATTAGATTGTTTTTTTTACTATTAGCACACTGGTTAAAAAGAAAAACCAATATCATAGTTTAGGTTTGGGTTTTACATACTAGGGCTATTGTAAATTTATTAACTCTTACTTTTTTTTTATAACTGACTTTCTTTTAACCCAACAAGGTGAAAACAAAAAATGAATAATGGTCTAACTAAATTGAAACATTTCTTTTACAAACTAACTCTATAGGTACTGGTTTACAAAAAAAATTGCTCAAAAAGTGTGTTCACAGATTAAAAAAATTAAAACACTGTTTATTATATAACAGAGGAAAAAAAATTCCTTACCCATTCCCATGTGCCCATCCGGATTGCCACTATCAGCTAACTCTTGAAACATTTCCTTAGCTACAAAAATATCTTGCTTGAGAGGATTTCCAAATAATTTCGACCAAGCCACTAAAGCTTTAGCTTCTAGATTTCCCTTATTTGATGCTTCTATTAGCATTTGGTAGGCCTTTGGTTTGTCAGGGCGAGTTTTATTCAGCATTGCTAAAAACATAATAATAGTTATAAATTTTAAATAAACAGATTCATTTTTTTCTAGCTTTTTAGCAATACTATGGAAAGGGTGCTTTTGGAGAAAAATTAATAATACATAATTACTATTACTAATACTACTATTACCACTGCTTACTACCAAATCAATTATAGTTTTCACTATAGATGCACAAAACAATGTTTGTATGTCTGTGTATGCCTGTCTGTTTAAAATTAAACATGAGACTACTGAATTTGACCAAAAAAAAAATATGAAAAAAATAAACACTTTTTTTAAGGCCAGTTCCAGTAAAAAGAAATTATACTATTGACATCTAGACATTTTAATAAAAGCACTTGAAAAACATCAGCAAGAATACACATTTTAATATCAACAACACAATATGCAAGATCAAATAGGTATAAGAGTTATTTAACAATAATGTACATTTTTTAATCATTTAAAGTTTATTGGAATGGAAAAACCCATATCTATCATTGCATATGAGTTTGGGTCCATTCTGACTTTTCTAGAATATTGAAAAAAGCGGTCAAAGATTTTTTTCACAATATTTTAAGAGTATCTGATTACTTTATTGATATTTTTTGAAAAATGGTTTGTTATTAACATTTCTTTTTTATAATGAGACCTTAGCAAGTGTTCAATGACCCCAGAAAATTTCTTTCACAATCTTTTTTGCGTTTTGATAAAAAATTGTTTTGCCCAATTGTAGCGAAAGCTACAAGTTATTTTTTATAAGTTTTCTTCATAATAATAATATTATATTCAATTAGTATCAACGGCAATTAATTATTTTCTTATACAAATAAATTTAACGATTTCTAAACCTGTTTTATTAAGTAATAATTGCGTCACCGCTGCCTTTTTCCACGTGACGCCTGCTTGACTAAAAGCCGTTTCAGATCGCTTTACTGATAACGCTTCGATGTGTGGGTACGATTTTCTCGTTTCCGGACAGCAGATATTGTACCGGCGAGACAGCAGGTTCTCTTTTCCTGCTCAGGCGGTTTTTATTTTGCCTAATGGCGGTTCTGCCAAATTCACGTGTGATGCATTAAAATTTGCATATTTTCTTGTGGTATGGCGTGCTATGGTCAACTGGTGATGTTTTATCAGGACTATTAACGGTTGATTTGCAAACAGGTATGTTAAAATTCTAATATAGTGATAAATGCTATTTTCTTTCAAATTTCAAATCTAGTTTTATCCAAGTCATCTTGCTAATTTTGGGTGTTTTTTATAGCAGTGTGCAATGTTCATTTCCTCTGTAGGAGTAGCCACTGACTTCTTCCGTTGGTAGCCTGTAACCCGCATTTATGGTGAGTTAACTCATACTTAAAATACCCATAAATATCTGTATAATACTGAGTTTATTATCACTATAAATTGTTTGGTCTTTAGTACGAATTTTAAGGGTCCTAATACTGTTTTCTTCAAACAGGGTTTTTTTTATGGTTTTTTCGTTTTGGTAAATTCATCCAGTTTCGGCAATCGTTCCTGTAGGGTTTGGCTCTTCACGTGACCACTACCAGTGTAGAAGGCATCGTCAGCAGCCATTTTGTCCGAAACCAACAGGAAAACAGGTTTTACCTTTCCTTTTTTTTATGGGGAATACCAACATCTGCGCGCATATTTTTTTGTTTACCTATTTATTTTAGAAGAAATTGAAATTTTATTATTTTTTTAAAAACTAAGTAATTAACCTACATTTGATGACATGTTTCTCTTTTATTATAATATTGTTTGTAAATAATGTAAAACAACTATCAAAATTGTAAGAACCGATCTGATAGGGAAATTAATTTTTTAGTTGATTTAAAAGGGGGTTATTTGCGCTTATAATATTACGGATGCTTGATCAAGTACACGGTATTATGCGTATTACATCAAGAATAAAGATTGCGTTAATTTTAATAGAAATAATGCGTCAGGGAGGTTCATTTGTAAATTAATTAAAATTATATTTTTCAATAGTTCATTCCTTAAGAATATGAATAAAAACCATTTATTTGAACTGACTGTTTATGAATTTAAATTCCTACCTTTGTGAAATTAATAACAACAGCTTAATCTCTAAACTTGGTTAATTTCGGTGTTTCCAACCAAGTTAAATTCTAATTAAAAGTAACCGAATAAATGGAAATACCGTGGCGCCCATCTATTTTTCCTTAATTAATTATCTTACCTTAATTAGGTACATTGTACTCACGACATTACTGCTTTACCAGGCGAATAGCTAAGCGAAGCAATGTAACCTGTTCTGTAAGTGTTACAGAATAGGTTACGTTTCACAGTTGCATTTTTTAGTAAGAAACTACTACTACCACATCTATCCAGTGTGGAATGTTATAAATTTTTCGACGGCCGTTGTGGCGAAAAATATTGGTGTTGTGAAAAAAATGTTCGGGACCATTTTTGTAGATTTCGAGGTGATCTTCATTTTTTGTATAAACAAAAATTTTCTAATTTGCATATTTTGGCACATATTCGAGAAAGTACTGTATATACATCTAGACGGTGTAGACGTGTGTTAAATCGCTCCGAGTTTTTTTAAAGTTATTTAAAGTTATAAATTCCTTATTAGGTATTTGTATACAAATTCAAAAAGTGCCAAACCAAAAAAATGGATAAAAAAAGTGATGGAGAAAAATGGGGAGTTAAAAAAAAGCTTACAGAAAAAACCAGATTCAACCGGTGCCATTCAATAGGATCAACAACAAACCTAACCTTAGAAGAAATAAATAAAATCATCGGATTTAGAAATGTAAACAAACCAGACGAAAAAAATAAATCCTCAGATAATGACGACCCGACAAATTCAGGTGATAATGTAGAGGCCGACCGGAATAAAAATAACACAGAAGATTTGGAGGATAAAAATACCTTGCAACGAATAAAAATATAGACGTTTCTGAAAAATTAGACGAGGTTTTTATTTTTAAACCAAGATTATCAATTGCAAGGACACCACCCAACAACAAGGATGATCCAAGCAACCCGAAGAGACAAAGATCTGAAACAAGTCCCCAAGAACTACACGAAAGACAAAAAATTCGTAAACATCTGCAAGATGAACAAGCTAATGATGAGACCTCAACTAAACAAAAGATTGTTGAAATTTTTGAATCACCAAAAATCCAAAATTTAAAAGATGAAAACACGTCTAAAACAAAAAGTATGTCGATATTAAATGATAAAATTTCTGAAAAAATGGAAACAGAAGAATCATCACATCAAACAGTTTCTGACACTGAGAGCATGCTTCAAAGCATTATTGGTGCCCTAGAAACTATTTATAATTTTTCACAAAATGATAATCCAACTGAAAATAATGTAGTAAATGTGAAAACAGCCGCATTTAAAATTCACTCAGTTGTTACTAGCCTGGCGTACAAAGTAGGACAGTTAGAAAAGCAGAATTATATATTATTACATCAAACAATGAGCGAAAAGAACAGATATGAAAAAATCAGTGCACCACATTCACACGATTCGGTAATAAATAAAACAAACAAGGATTTAAGCGTATCACAACTAAAAACTCCTGAGCCACCTAAACAAACAGAAAAAACTTATAGTTCAATATTAAAACTAGATGGACCAAGAACCAGCAATAATACAAATAATGAAAAATGGACAACTCCTCCACAAGTGAAAAAATATGAAACACTAATAAAGTCAAAAAATAATGGTGATTCTAAAATTATTTTAAAAGAAGTTAAAAAAATCTCTCTGGTGAAAATAAACAAAGTTTTAAAAATATTAGATATCCAAAGAGTGGGGGTATAATAGTGGAATGTCAAGATATTTCTCAGCAAAACATACTTGAAAATGCTCTTAAAAATCGAGATGACCTGCAAACTAAGCATCTACAAAACGGTGACCCAATGTTAATGATAACTGGAATAAAGAAGGGATATAAACCTGATAGGTTTGTCAAGGAATTTATTCAAGAAAATCCTCAAATCAAAGAAACTTTTGGCGAAAATGTACACGAAAAAGTAAAAGTAATTACCAGAAAGGAATGTAGAAATCAAAGAAAAGAGAATTGGATATTACAAACCAACCCAGATCTTTTTAAATGGCTGTTAAAAAATGAAAACTTAACGTTTGATTTAACTAAGGCTTACATACAGGAGTATTTAAACCTTACAATGTGCTTTAAATGCTGCTATTTTGGACACGTCGCTAAGTACTGTAAGGGAGAATTCTGTTGTTACAAATGTGGAGACAAGCATGAAAGCAATAAATGTCCCGAAAATACCCCACTGAACTGTGCAAATTGTGAACGTTTGAATATAAAAGATCGTATTCACTCAGCAAGAGACCGTAAGTGTCCGGCTTTTTTACAAAAAATAAAAAAACTGAAACAACATACAAGTTATGAAAGCAGTAATAACAGGCATTTTTTGTAGCAAATGCAAGCTTACCCCAAACTAGGAATGTAATCTCAGTTCCCACTGACAGTGAAAAGAAAATAAAAATAGCAGACACTGAAAACTCTAGTATCCTTCATCAAAATGTACAATCTATTGGAAATAGTTTGGATCAGTTAAATCACTTACTTGAGGATCATGAAGAATGTAAATTCCTTTGTATTTCAGAACACTGGAAAAAGTCAGAACATTTACAAACATATGTAATAAACAATTTTAAACTGGCCACAGCTTTTTGTCGAACTGAAGGATATGGAGGTGCAGCAGTGTATGTGCAAAACAACATAAACTTTAAAGTTTGGAAAAAATTTTATCGGTTTTCAGTGAGTGGACAATTTGAATGTGCGGCTGTGGAATGTACGATGAAAAGTGGACAGTATATTGTGATTGCAATTTATAGGCCTCCTAAGGGCGATGTAAGTGTATTTTTTCAGAAAATGGAGAAGATGTTGTCGGAAATAGTAGAAGAACAGAAATATATATTCCTTGCAGGTGACTTTAATATAGAACTGATTAAAAACAATAATAATAGAACAACTTTTTTATCAATAATGAATTCATTCCAAATTTATCCTACCATTTCGGAAAATACAAGGTTAACTAGTTGTATAGATAACATTTTTACTAATACCAAAATTCCTTTTATTAAAAGTAGCATAATAAACACAGTTATTTCAGATCATACTGCTCAAAAAGTCATTTTTAAAAATAAAAAAGAAAATATAAATTCAATTTACAACAGATTTATCTCAGAAGAGAATAAGACATTTTTCATTCAAAATTTAAAAGAGGCAGATTGGTCAGATGTTTTTAATACTGACAAGTCTGATGTAAATGGTCAGTGGTTCGCTTTTATGAATATACTTATACCAATTTTCAATCACAGTTTTCCTAAAAAGTTGGTACATCAAAAAAACAAAAAAGAATATTTATTTAAAAATAATGAACAAGTAAGGGATTTAAAAAATAGATTAGATATACTTTTGGTATTAAAACAACAAAATAATACCTACAATGAAATGTATAAAAATGTAAAAAAAGAATATGATAATGTGTTAGTTACGTGTAGATCAAAAAAATATGAAAATAGAATTAGGAATTCTGATAATAAGAATAAATGTATGTGGTCGATTTATCAAGAGATAACAGGTAAATCAAAGACAAGGGCATCTACAATCACCGGGAATGCTGAGGAAGTTTCAAACAACTATAATGACTATTTACTTAATATAGTACCCGATCTATTAAGAGAGCTTAACAATACAGACTGGCACTTAAAAATCACTCCAAATGACAAGGTTTTTAAATTAAGGTTAATTTCACAAAATGATCTCATAATGTTATCAAAAAAAATTAAAAATAAAAACAGCTCTGGAAATGATGAAATACCTACAAGTATAGTAAAGCTCAGCATACCAGTGATTGTAGAGGTAATGTGTTTTATAATAAATAACTCACTCACAGAGGGTATTTTTCCTGATCAATTGAAGTTGGCATTAATAAAACCAATTTATAAAAAAAACGGGGACATGAATGCATTTGATAGTCTCAGGCCCATTAGCATACTTCCTGGTTATTCAAAATTGTTCGAATTGGTGATGACTGATCAACTAATGATATTTATGAAAGACATTTTTTCTGTAAACCAACATGGATACCTAGAAAGAAGATCCACTCAAACTGCTATTTTCCAGTTTACGCGAGCAATTTTGAATTATTTGGAGAGTGGTGAAATGGCATTGGGAATATTCCTAGAGTTATCGAAAGCATATGACTGCTTAGATAGAAATATTCTTCTTAAAAAAATGCATTTATATGGCATCAGGGAAAATGCTCTAAAGTGGTTTGAATCATATCTAAGTAACAGGACACAAAGAGTAGTTATAGAACAGGATAATGTGAGCTGCAAATCTCGCATTTTACAAAATAGTTTAGGTATTCCACAAGGCAGCATTTTAGGGCCCATTTTGTTTATCATTTTTACAAACGATTTAAATTTTGAAGTAGAAAACCCTCAATACAGATTAACATCATATGCAGATGATACTAATTTGTTAGTGGGCGCATCCCAGATTTCTAGTCTTGTAGAAAGGGGAAATCAAATATTTCAAATAACAAAAGACTGGTTTGACAGAAACAGATTGTTGGTGAATGAAAATAAAACAAACATTCTTGTATTTAGGACTAAACTCAACAAAAATAATAAGCCTGAGGAAATTAATATTAATAATACACAAATAGCAGTTGAAAAAAAGTACAAAGTTTTTAGGTATTCACATTAATGAATTTTTGGATTGGTCAGGACATATAGAACAACTTAGTGAAAAATTAAATAAAATGTGTTACTGTTTTCATATTGTGTTAAAATATTTACATGTGTCTGCTAGAAAAACTTTGTACTTTGCAAATTTTGAGTCCACTATGAGATATGGTATAATCTTTTAGGCATCAAATTCAAAGATACAAAATATTTTTGTAATACAAAAAAGAGAAATAAGGATAATTTTTGGAATGTCGTATTTGCAGTCTTGTAGAGGGGTTTTTAGAACAAAGGGGATTATGACTTTGCATGCTTTGTATATTTTTGACGCAATTATGTTTTTTTATAAAAACAGAGATAAATTTGATACTGACGTTAAATATGAACACAATACCCGTACAAGTAATATCAACTATCCTATTCACAGAATAGCTTTGTTTGAGAAAAGTCCTTATTACTCCTGTATAAAATTTTATAATAAATTAAGCGTCAACATTCAAAGCATATTAAACGAAAAAATGTTTAAGAAAAAGTTAAGGAAATTACTTATAGACTTAGAACCCTACAATATAGAAGATTATTTAAATATGTGAGAGATTTTTGTATAGTTATAGTTTGTATAATATTTACTGTTATTTTTTTGTGACGTCATTTCATTTTATATTTGTTCTTACATATCAATGTAGTACTAAATGTAATTTGAAATAAAGAAATATAAATAAATAAATAAATCTCATTTTTGGGACAGCGGTTCCCATGTCGGAATCGTGATAAACTTTTTCTCGCCCAAAAGCATCCGCAAAGAACTAAGAATTGCGCCAGAAATGAAAACTGTCCAGATTTATTTACAGCTTTGGGTACTTTCACGTGTTTAGTTACTGGACTAATATGTTATTTGATTAAATTTTAATTATTTAAAGTAAAAATTTACATAACTAAAATTTAACCTATTACAAAAATTTATGTTTTGTGCATCTATAGTGACAACTATAATTGTCTTTTAAACTACTGATAACTACTAGTAGTGTCTAAGAATTATCGGTAATTGTCTCGAAAGTTGCCTCCTCTCCGATTTTGACCAAATTTGGTATACGGGGGTTTTTTGGGGCGCTGATTACGAATCTGCAAAAATATTTTCGGCAACTTTCGCTTCGAGTATTCATCATCAAAGTTGAAAATCAAACTACCTTATTTACACTATTCCTCCTTCTTTTTGCACAGAATTCTTGATTTTTACACTAAATTGGCACATAATATTTTAAAAACAGCTTTTAAAACTTGTTTTTATATCTATATTCCACCTTTTTTCCATTTAATTGCAAACCTCCACTTTCACACGTCGGATCGTGGCCGCAACCATGTATACACTAGGGAATCATGGCCGCCCAGCTTAAAAGTGAAGCTTCGCAATTTAATGGAAAAAAGGTGTAAAATAAATAAAAATATAAGGTTTTAAAGGTTGTTTATAAAATATTGTGTGCCACTTTTTATAAAAATCAAGAATTGTGTACAAAAAGAAGGGGGAATATAGTGAAAATAAGGTTAGTTTGATTTTCAACTTTGATGATAAATATCTCGAAAACGAAACGTTGCCGAAAAATATTTTTTCAGATTCGTAATCAGCGCCCCAAAAAACCCCCGTATACCAAATTTGGTCAAAATAGGAGTAACTTTCGAGACAATTACCGAATTATCATTAATATTTAATAAACAAACATACCTGCGGCAGTTTTATAAATCTCTTTAGCCTCCAATTCTTCAGGGGTCAATTCTACCTCTACCAAAGCTGACTCTGGCAAAGGTGGTAGTTCAACTTCCGTAGAGTCTTCGGCATTGATGGACAAAATATCGAATTCTTTTACCATCTTTTCCAAAACTTTGGCTTGGTCTAGCATTATGAAGTTGATTGTAGACGAATCCAGAGCGTCTAAAAGTGTTAGGGAATCACTGTCTAATAAAAACAACAAAAATTAAAATTGCAATCAACTTTCCATTTTGGGATGATTTTACCTTTAATGGTTTTTTTTTTGTTTAACTTATTTATCCTGCAAGATGATTCAATGATGAGTTTCAGCACTTTAATTATTTTTCTGGGATTAAGGTACACTGGATAATTAATCAGAGGTAAAATTAAGTTGTTTAATTAAAATTGTTGATAAAAAATATATAGATAATGAGCAGATAAGTTCTTGGTTTTGACCGGAATATAAGAAGGATACCTATTTGATTTTTTTTTCTAATGTAAATACAAACATGTATAAAGACCTACCTTTTCCTTTTTTACTAGTAACCTTTTCTTTACCAAGCTCAGGTGCAGCTTCGATACGTATAGCAGTAGCCCCATCTCGGTCTTCTATTGAGGCTATAAAACTGTCTTCCTCTAAACTAACAGCCTCTGTCTCTTCTTCAGTCTGGACTTCTTCACTTTCTTGTCCCCTCTTGTTGCTGTCTGGAGGGCCCTGTGCGGCTTCCTCGGAAAACTCACAGCACAACAATGTAAGAAATAGGAAAAATATTAATTTATGCCGCATTTTTTAGTTATGTTTTATAATAAACATCACAAGTATAGGTTTTTTTTCATATACGTGTCCTTCCGACGAAAATAAAACGTCACCCTTTCAAGTATAAAGTTGTTATCAAGTTTAGAACGATACTAAACACATTTTTTAATATAATTATCAAGCACGATGATATACAACTACAGAATTTAAAGATAAATCTATTACTACTATAAAACCGTCAACGAATGATCTTTTAACACCTAAAAAAAACAACTTTTTGACGTTTTGACAGGTGTCACCCGGTGTTTTGAAGAAAAGAAAAAAAAGACAAAGATTGTGTCAGTGGCGGCTCGATTATATGAATTTGCTACTCACTTAACTATTTTATTAGATCTTCAATTGTATTTCACTGGCCTATCTGCCAGAATCTGTCTGCAGTGGATAAGAGCTTTAAAAATTAACGGATCTTGATCACGCAAGAATATCGGTACGTGTTTGGAAGCTTAGGCTTTTTCGTGGGAATCGACAGCAGTATCACCGTGTTTTTAATCGTGAAAGTCGAAAAAGAACTCTTCTGGGGCTAAGCTCTGTGAGCGGTTTAGACCTAGTTTCTAATGGTTTTACATTTTGTGTAGTGCACGAGGCTGTCTTCCTATGGCGGAGAATCGGGACGTCGGACTGACAGCAAGCTGGTTATTCGCAATACCAGTAGCAGTCCTTGGTTTAATCACCGCTAATTATGTTTTTCATTGATTAGGTGGTGTATTAAGTCGGAATTTCTGGAAGCCACCAAGCTCGACTATTCAGATTTACCACCGACAAAGCCCAGGAAAGCTTATGTTGCGACATAGCAACATATGACTGGAAAGAGGAGTACTGGCTAAACGGCGCTGGAATTTAAAAAAATGGCAGCTAAGGCCCTTAATTTGATAGACAATAGACACAAAAATTAACTTAACCTACAAACTTATCAAAATTTAAAAACAAAAATTTATTTTTATTGTTAAATGTATTTTTTTTAAATTTATGAAATATTTTTAGGTTTGCTGTAAGTAAAAGACCATGGTAAATTATAATATTAATTTAAGTGATTATAAAATTATTTCAACACTGGGACAATGCTTTGAAGGAAAGGCAGCCGTACATTTAGCGAAACATCTTCCGTCTGGATCTATGGTTGCCCTTAAAAAGTTTAATATGGACAAGATTAAAGATGAAAGTTATTTGGTAGATGTAAGTTTTAACTTATATAATTTATAAATTTTAGAAGATAATTTGATATTACTTTATTTTTAGCTTGAAATAATCCTCACAAAACAGTTACAGCATCCAAATATTTTACCATATTTTACGACCTTTGTGCATGGTCCAGAAGTCTGTGTTATAAGTCCTTTAATGGCATATGGATCTTGTCGAGATTTACTGAATCAGCATTTTAATGAAGGTGATTTTAAATAGAAAATATGATTTTAGTTAAGAGTTTTAATAAATCTCTTTTCTAATTTCTTTTAGGTTTGCCAGAACAAGCTATTGTAATTATACTTAGAGATTTACTAGATGCATTAAATTATGTTCATAAAAAAGGATATATTCATAGGTAAATGAATTAGTACCTTAAAAAAAATATTATTAAAAGAAAAAATAGTTATAAATGTACTTTTAACACAAATATCATACAATATTTTTTCTAAAAATGCAATAATGCAGTTAAAAATTAATTAATTCAAAAATTGAAAGATATAGTTTTACATAGCATAGTATATAAAACAATAAACAACAACTGTTGTTGATGCTGATGAGAATGCTTTTTTTTTTGTTCAATCCACCTCAACTACAGAGAATGCTAGAACTGTGGAAGAAATTTGTTTTTTAAGTTGTTTGAATTGTACAATAATATAAATGTTTGTAAACAAATAAACGTTGACGTTACCTTTCAAAATTTGACATTTCACTTTTAACACTAGTGCTTTAAAATGTTACTTTAAGGCACTAGTGCTTTAAATTAACAATATAAAGGCATCTAGATAGTGTTAAAAATTGAATTTTTAACACATTTGTAGAAAAAAAAAATTTTCATCAACAAATTTTAGTCAATATCCATGTTGTGCAATATGGACCTCATCATTTAGACAGTTGTGGATAAAATTAAAATAAATTTACCTAATTTAAACCTTTTCTAATTTAGATACCTGCACCTATCAATGCAAGTCAAATATGCGATTTCCTTATACCAAGTATTTTTTTTTAATTTCTGTTTTTAGAGCTATCAGAGCAAGCCATGTACTGATATCATCTTTAGGTAAAGCTTGTTTGGCAGGATTTAGATATTCCTGCCCAATAGTTTTAAATGGAAAATGGCAGAAAACAATTCATTCATTTCCTTCAAGTACCAAGGCCAATTTGAATTGGTTAAGTCCAGAATTGTTAGAACAGAATTTAATAGGTAAAACTTATTTATAAATTGTCTAGATAATTAAAACAAATTATTTTTTTATAATGCATTGTGACCTTAAAAAATAGCTGCTTTTAAATCATTACTATCAGTGAAATAAAAAGTCAAATGTTATAAAGAAAATTGAGATGCTGTTATATAAAGAGAAAAATACACCTTTTTTGACTAAAATATTTTTTTATACAACCAAAGACAATTGTAGTTACCACTATAGACGCCCAGTCCCTTTGTATAAATACTTTTTGCCGACAATCGAATTTTATTAGAATATTTCATTTTTACCTGCTGAGGTACCTCTCAGTGTTGCCGTTTTGACTTCTTACTATGTCGTGTCTATTTAAAGCGTAGGCTTCCTCCGCACATATTTATGTTGCAAAAACAACACACTGCTTTTTGCACAAATATTAGTCGACGAAACGAAGTAATGCACGATGAATTTTTTGTGCTGTAAGATGGAATTAAATGCGGTTTTTGGTATTTGATTCGTATGAACCTCTAAAAATTTTGTAAACAAATTTTATTAACGAGAAATGTGAATTAGAAAAATAAATTTTTAGAATGCATTTTATAGTTTGTAATTAGAAAAAATATATAATTGTAAACTTAAAAATGCATTTTTTAATACACAAATCCAGTTTTTCATTTCCCAATATTTATTTATTTTTATTAAGCTTGTAGCTCTTCATACGAATCAAATACAAAAAACCGCATACAAATCCAATCTGCAAAAAAAATCCCTCGTAAGGCCTATTTGAGAGGCTGGTACGCTGGCCAGTACGCCACCGCTGTTAGTAAAAAATAAAATTTTCTATAGGTTGGCTAGTGAGCCCAAGGGGTTAAGGAAGAGCTGCTAAAAATATTTAAAAATTATTAACAATAATATAAATCAAATAAAAGGTCCTATAATTTTTTCAAAAAGGAGCAATCTTATACAGTTAAAAAAAAATAATCGTCACATCAGCTCTTTTATATTTATTGTACTTTTACTATAAAACTTTATTTAGGTACGTAGTATAAGGCTTGCTTTATTCTAAAATTTTGGTAATTGTTTAAAATCACGATCCCACTTTTTTGGGATGTAAAATCAACATGAATATATATATTTTTTTAATATGACAAATATTTTTATTTTTTAAGTTTATCGAAAATAAAGTAATAAAAAAATCAAAAATTTTTCGATTAAAAAGTTTTTTAGAATTTTTTTTTGTTAAATCTTAAAATTGATATTTAAAAAAAATGAACTATTTGTCTTTACACGTGGAATATGAAACAAATTACTAGAAATTGCGAAACTTAAATAAATGCATTTTTATTTTCAAAATAAACTTTATATAATTTTTTTTGTAAATATCGAGAAAGGGAGCAGATACTATTTCAATTCAAACTGGATTTTGCAGTACAAACATGGACTACTTGAATCCCGCGCCCCGTTACCTTTCACATTTTTATCAATCTTACCCATGCTTTAGAGGTACCGTGCATAGTTAAATATACCATAAGCAGGAATATAAAATATAATTGAATAAGAACAAAATTACTATCGAATTAAAATTAACGCGCGACCTATATTGTTGCCCGGATTTCCCAGTGCAAGTGGCTTCCAATGCCCCCGGAACTTAATTTTTTAAAATTTATTTCAGTCCTAAAAATAAACATAGAACCTTGTTTGTAATCATAAGGAGTAACCGCAACAACTGCCTGTTTTTTTTTCACAATTTACAGAGAGGTGAGAAAAGCATGCAAATATAAATTTTATCTAAATTACTCGTCGTAAAAAATTAAGATGAGCATTGCTTTTCGTTTTTTGCTAATTTTAAAAAATCACCCCCATTTAGGTGTTGGAAAATCGCCCAATCTGTAGAATTGCGAAAATTGCAGTGGTATTAAAAGTTTCTTCTCACTGCGATTTTTGTTTCAAATGGACCTTAAAAAAATGAAATAATACATTTTCATCCCTAAGAAGGTTGTAAACCAACCCCCATAAACTATGTGTGGGTGCAGTCATTCCCTAAAATTTATAAAATCGTATACAACTTCAAAAATTGCAAAACATCGGATTTTTTAGGACATGTCTAATAAGAAATAAATGTTTATGATAATCAACTACCCTATTCCAAGGGTGAAACTAACCTTATCAATAGGAAAAATTAAATAAACTACTAGCTTTTTTAAGAAAAGTCTTAGTTGGCATTTTTTTGATCCAAGTATAGACACCAGGTGTAACTAGATTTTTCTAGTTTACTTTTAACCAAAACCACCCCTGCAAGGGGGTATATTCATCCCCTAAAATGTAGAAAATCATATACAACTTAAAATTGTAAAAAATATCATAGTTTAGAATGAGTTTTGATAATAAACCACTCCTAAAATTAAGGGTAAAGAAACCCGCATTATCAGAAAAATTGAATAAAATGTTAGCTTATGCAAAAAGCGTTTTGGCCTCATATTTTTCATCCCAGTTGTATAAAATAGGCCTTCTTAGGTTTTTCGAGTTCATTTCTAATCAAAGCTACCTTGCAAGGGGGTAAATTTATCCCCTTAAATGTATAAACTTATATAAAACTTTAAAAATATTAAAAAATATATTTGGATGTTTTAGAATACTCAAAAATATAACATGAATTTTCTTAATTGTAGGGGATGAATTTACCCCCTTGCAGGGGTGGTTTTGGTTAAAAGTGATCTCAAAAAATCTAGGTACACCTGCTTTTTATACTTTGATCAAAAAAATACGAAGCTAAGATTTGTTTTGTAAAAGCTAGGATTTCATTAATTTTTTCTCACTTATAAGGGTAGAAAAGGGTGGTTGACTATCATATACATTTATTTTTTATTAGAGATGTCCAAACAATCTGATTTTTTTGCAATTTTTAAAGTTATACATGGTTTTATATATTTTAGGGGATGATTATACCCCTACATAGTTCATGGGGGTTGATTTTCAACCTTCGCAGGGATAAAAATGTATTGTTTTATTTTTTCAAGGTCCATTTGAAACAAAAATTGCAGTGAGAATAACTTTTAATACGACTGTATTTTTGCAATTTTTTAGATTTGGCATCTTTTCAACCCCTAAATAGAAGTGATTTTTAAAAATTTGAAAAAAACGAAAAGCACTGCTCTTCCGAAATAAAAAAATGTGAAAAAACAGGCAGTTTTTAGGCGATTTTTGCGGACACTCTTTTAAATATCAAATATTAGAATTAATATCTATCAAAAGGTTACTCTAAACACCGATAAAATTTTAGGTGTCGATCATATAATTATAAGGTATTTATTAGTCTAAATAATTTTAATATACATAGATACATAAATACCTACCACATTTTATAATCAATTGCTTACATAGTGTACTAACTTTATCTGTTTTTCGACTCACTCGGCAGTCATAATATTGACATAGATTTTCCGACATTTTAACAAGAATAAAAAATTTAATTACGACAGGAAAACACAAACAAATCACAACGCACAAATGGCAATACGATATGCTATGAATTAAACAAAAACGCTTTTTTTTTCATTTAACTCCAAAAAACTAGCCGTTTTTTGCTTCTTTGATGGCCACACTTTAATTAATAATTCTCACTTTATTTGCAAATAGCAATACACTTAAAAAAACATGCGTTTATTTGGATTTTATTTATAAAAAAAAAAATAAATAAATTTAGGTGAACCTATACAAACATTTCTTGTTATGTAGGGATGTCTTATAATAAAAAAATGAAATTTGTAAAAATTTTAAATAATGTTTACCAACGTGTATTCTTATACTATATATAAATATATTTTAGGAAATAATTCCCCACAGTACAAGTTTAAATAATTAAAATTTTATTATTTAATAAAGAAAAAAAATATAAAAAAATAAGATTAACATTAGTAAAACGAATACAAATTCGAAGCACATTTTCGACAGAAATAATTCCTACTTTCTGTTACTTCTTTTATTGCTTTGGCAACAATGTTCATTTATACAGCAGCGTGTGCACGTAAATTCTCTCGATGGACGCTCGCTCAAGGAATCTCAGCAAGCGAGCGTCCAAACCTATTACCAAAAATTTTACATTGTTCTGTGTGTCTATAGTGGTAACTACAATTGTCTTTGATACAACCAAAATGTTTAGGGTATTGCAGACAAAAATTTTAAACGATTTTTCCTTTATTTTTAATATCTAAGTAAAAAAAGTAATTGGGCTCTTATCCTATATTAACCAATTATTAATACCAGGTTATAATGAAAAATCAGACATATATAGTGTGGGAATGGTAATATGTGAATTAGCCAATGGTTCAGAACCCTTTGCAGGTATGTCATCGACTCTCATGTTGACTGAAAAAGTAAGAGGTTGTACGCCTCAGTTATTAGACTGTTCAACAGTTCCTCGAGATGTAAATGGTGACTGTAGTGCAGGTATTTATATTTTTTTTATGTTGATATATTGCAAAAATTAAAGCACTGTAAGTTTATAGATGAAAGCTATAATGGAGCCATTTTGTATATTCTTTTCCTTAGAATTTGAAAGGATTCACTAAACCTTTGCAAAATGTAAAATTTTAAAAAAACAGCATACATAAACTTAATTAAGATAGATGTTAAAAACTTTTAGAAAAACTATTGCTTGGTAGGTATAAAAACAAAAGAAATACATTTTTTTTCTCCAAATTTTTTAAAATCATACTTTACACAAAAAACTTTCTATAAAACTCACTCTGACTTTATTTAAGATATCCACTCTACATTAGAACTTAGGCTTTTAACTTTCTTAAACTGTCCCAAGATAAAAAAAATAACACTTATTTATCATTGATACCTAATTTTATTATTTGAAATTCTACCATATACTCTACTATGATATATTTTTTAGGAGATTGTGATATAAGTCCAAAGATATTAAATAGACGTTTTAGTGAAGATTTACATGAAGTTGCAAGTTTATGTTTAGCCAGAGAACCATATGACAGACCGACGGCTGAGCAGTTACTCACACATCCTATTTTTAAAACTATTAAAAAATCACTGCCTTTGAGAGATTTGCTTAAACCTGCCCTACCTTTAAGTGATAAAGTAGCATTTAATAGTGGTAAGAACAACAGTTTTTAACCTGAGAGTTAATCTGTTTTTTTAGCAAAACTTCTATTTGGTTTGTTTATATAACACTTAGGTCTTATGGTATGCATATACAGATGTACTTGCATCTAGGTACATTTAAACAAAGTTTTGAATCAGATTCCGTTTTTATTGATGTGGGAATAGTATTTTACAATTGTAATATTGTTGAAATAAATAAATAAATTAAGATAAAAGAAATACTTTTTAAAAGAGATATAGGATGTTAAGATACACATTTTAAAACTAAATTTGGCTATATAGGGGTTAGCTTTATCTGCGATAACATGATAAAATTTTAAAAAAATATATATAACTTAAGTAAAAGTACTAATAAAAGTCACAAAACAAGGTATAAGAAATATTTTTTTCAGTTTAAAATTTTGTTGGTAATGATATTAATCATATTTGTTTTTACTACTTTTCAGATGACGTTGAGAACCTCGACAGTCTAAACAACTTCTCCAATTTAGAAATTTATTCTTGTGAATGGGATTTCTAAAATAAAGAATGCAAATAACTTTGTTGCCTTTATTTTCAACAACAAAAAAAACATACATAACAAAATATATTCCTAAGTACTAAAATTTGTATATCTTAACATAAAATATAAAATAGTAACAAAGACGCCATAAAAAATATATGGTTTAAATCTCAGTAATCCATGATGACTAATGAATGCAAAGTAGGGCTACAGATAATATTATTTAACACAGTGGCAGCTTGTTTTTTTTCACGGGGAGGTGCCGAACAAATAATTTAAAAAAACCTGTATTTTACTGAAATGAATTAACAAATTCTGATCTATTCTGCTAACGTTTAACAAAATCATTGTGTTATATTGGTAATAGCGACTCTACACTCACCCCCTCAAATACACTGCTCAAAAAAATTAATGGAACACTTTTTAATAAACTTGTAAAATATTAGCTTGGTGTTTTTAGACAATAAGGTTATATAACCTAAATTAGAGGTCTTGTAAAAATACATAATTAATGTCAGATGAATTTTCTTGTAGCTTTTATAGTTTTTGAGATACTGACTTATTAAATTTTAAAAATAATTGTTAATATCTCAAAAACTATGAGATACAAAAAAATTTATGGAACAAAAATTTCTAAATTGTCTATATAAAAAAATATATACATATTTTTGATAGAATGAATAATAAAGGAGATATATTGTATATTTGACACTTTGTTTCTAATTTGTAAGTTTTTTTCTAAGGAATAAATGATTAATTAAATGACATTTTTTGATTTATTGTGAAGAAATATGTGCTTTTTAAAATATGTAAGCTTGATCTGAATGTAATTTACGCCTTAATAGTAACAAATGGACTGAGAGGTGTTCAGTTAATTTTTTTTGAGCAGTGTTATTCGAATTAAGAATGAACATAAGGACTAGTTAGTGATTTCGTTTTAAAACTTTTTGAGGTATATACTAGTATATACTGCTTTGACATAAACGGAAACCACAACAACCCTAACTGCAAAGAATCTTTTGAAATTATGAATAGCTTTTACAGTTTTTTCTTAGCTAGACCATCCTGTACATGGTACACAAGAAAAAACATATGTCAACTTTAAACAAAAACAAACTTCGAGTGTGGGCAATAAACTGGCGAATTAATTTCGAAGCAATGATAGTTTATGATAAAAAGAATTTTGTATGAAATGTTTTGACAAAAAACTTTTGTTCATTTGAGTTGTAGAAAGTTAATTTCAATACAGGGTGTCCCAGCTCTATTTCAACACTAAATATCTCTGCCCCTGTACATGATACAGAAAAAAACTTAAGATAAAAAATGTGCGTTTTGGTAACACTAATTTTATTAACAGTTTTGGTAAATATACAGGGTGTCTCAAAAACGGAGTTTTCATTGTTAAGTTACTTTTTTTAATCAAACGTCCTGTATATTTTGCCAAATTTTGACCCTACATTCAACTCTACATCAAAAATGTCCAATACACTATACATCAATTATTGCTGGTTTTTGCGATAATTAAGTAACTAAAGGTTTGTTCCAACACGTCGAAAAACCGTAACCGAACGATCACGCTCATGCGCAGTGATTAAAGTGCGTTCCAGCAGAGACGTGACGGTTATCGGACGATCCTGTTTGTATACCAACAAAACTTGGGATCGTTTATGTTACGGTTTCAGAACGGTAATTTCTATACATGGCCCAAATTGAAAAATGTTTGTGTTGACTTGCGCATTGTGTATCTTGGCACTGGATTTTTGATTTTTAACAGCTGTTTCATCTTCTATCTTCATATGTTTACTGTTATTTAGCGACTAACGTGCATAGTGCTTTATCATTTCCTATTTTCTTGCTAATTTAATCTTTCAAGCATTAATTTTTAAAGCTCCTAAGCCCATCATTGAATTTAAGTATCTTTAAAGATAGTGACGATATAATGAGTGATATTTGCTAACTTTGATCACAAAAATAATAAGTAAAAAGTAGGGTTATATTTTCAAAACAAAAAATTTAAAGACTTTTAATTTGGCAGTCCGAAAACGATCCGCAAAGCGATCCAACGTTTGTTACTTTTTTTTTACCAAAAACATTTTGTCCAGCAGGGGTTTCGAAAACATTCATTTAGAAAAGATTTTGTGAATTTTTAAAATCTTTAAATTTGGTTTTAATTTTAACAGAAATGTAAACTCAGATTTTAAACATTTATTATAGGTTTTTTATTTTTTCAAAAACCAGGCCCAAAAATTACAATTTAGGTATTTAAACATTTTTTATGTAGAAATTAAATAGAGTCAAAATTTGGCAAAATATACAGGGCGTTCCATTTAAAAAAACGTAATTAACAATAAAAACTTTGTTTTTGGGACACCCTGTATATTTTTCAATACTGTTAATATAAAATTAGCATAACCAAACACACATTTTTTTTATTTTAATTTTTTTTTGTATCATGTACAGGAGCAGAGATATTAAGTGTATAAATATCTCTGTAAACGTTTTTTAAAATTTTGTTTCGGCATAACAAATTAGTTAACAGCGAGCGTTGTGCGTTTTACATGCTGCCACTGGTTTATATTTAAATACAGGAATAATCCATTCCAGTACAAGTCCCCTAAAATAACGTGGCATCTCTTTAAAAAACACTCAATTCTGCTGATTATGAGATCCATTACACCCTGTTATATAATAATAATAATCTTAAATTTCTAAAAAATAAATACTGATGTATAATAAAAACGTTTTTTGTCATTAAAAAGAGGACTAACTACCATTTTAAAAGGAATCTTACTCATTGTAAAATGATAATTATTCATGATTTCGTTAAGCACTTAAAACCGTACTACAAAAGAAAAATTTAACAAGCGTTAAAAACAACGACGTACCCGTGGGAAATAGAACCTAAATTAACGGAATTTTCCACTCTTTAAATTAATCTGCACTGTGTAAATTTCTTTAATTAAGAGCGTCGAGCATACCTAGAAAAATAGGAGTATAACCTTTCTCTCTTGCTCCAACGTGATAATTAGCGATGGAAAGGGGCGGACCAATCAGCACGCAAACCGTGAGCAAACCGACCAATCAGCGCTCTGAAGCGGGAGAAAAAGGTTAGACATCTATTCTTCTCTCTCGCTTGTTCGCACGGCCAAGCGGTAAGGCTGCCTCTATAGCTATATGCTCGAAGATTAGGAGTATAAAAAAAGAAAGCATACAACCACATAATTCGCAATAGTTTTACCAATGAAAAACGCTATTTAGGGTATTGTCATCCTAAAAACGATACTTTTTACACTGTTGCCAAATTTGTTTTAAACTAAAAAACTCAGAAAATATAAAACATTTGGCAACACTGTAAAACTCTTCATAGCTCGTAGAAAAGGTAATTTTTTTACCCCGTAGCGTTTGTAAGAAAGTAATACTACTATCACCCCTATATCAAGGTGCAGTTTAAATTGCCTAGGTTCTATGTTTGTATTTATTCGCGACGTTTTTTAACACCTGTTACTAGTAATATAAAAAAATCAACAATTTGTCATTTTTCTCTTCTAAATTAATTTCCTGTGTAAAATATTGCCTATAAAAATGACTCTAAAAAACTGTACAATGTCAGCACTCCCGTATCCGACACTGCTTGCAATTACTAACCCTCTCGACGCTGTAACTCTCTACTTGAATTGTACAACTAAATATGTCTATTTGGCTTTTTATTAAAGACGTTGCACTTTGTATGACACAGTCTCTATCACAGTATTCTTCTGAAAATTAAAAGAAAAATTAGTTTGAAACTATAATTTACCATGCAAATAATAATTTATGGCTTAAAACAAAGTGTTCTGCATTTTGAAAGTTTTTCTCGCTCCCTAGCATTTCTTTGGGTTTTTTGTATCTACTATAATGTGCTGAATTCAATTTTTCCACTAATACTAAGTTACAGCTTTTTAAAAAACTATAAAATCATTTCGTTCTCCTTCAGAGTAGGGATAAAAAATATTTTTTTATTACTCTGTTACACAATCAGGAATCAAAAAATCATTACTATTTTTTTTTTCAAGTAGAATCACCCTTTTCAAGTTTCGTGATCGATTTTTGAATCACCCTGTATAGAAAATTTATCACTTGTAATACCCCTAGTGTTAAAATTATTGCCGGTAAATCTTTTTCAAGGTCACGAATATTTTTTGTTGTAAAAATTATCCCGAGTCGAAGACGTGGGGTATTTGGTAAGAAAATTTTACATCTTCGTCGATTAATTAATTTAAAAATAAAACTTACTAAGACAGTTGTCATTTTTATGCAATAACGCCAAACCTTAAATGAGCTAAAATGACAAAAGATATTTCCTATAAATTAAGTTCTGTCAATTTGACATTTCCGTTCTCGTCTTTTGCAGAGAAGGTCGAGTTGTGAAAGTTTTTTATTATTTAGGGAGTGGAAAAAAATGTACAGTTTTGGTAATGATAATGCAAGTGTTATAAAAACGCAAGTAAAGAAGTTATTTTCAGAAAACCAGTATGTGGAAGCAGTTTTGTAAATTTTGCGCAGAGAAGGAATATAGTAATATAGTGAGTAACTCATTTTTATTGCTTTAATTTGCACAACGTTTACATACAAAACATAATATCTGATTTTTTTTACATGGTTCCAACTAGTTTTTAAATGAAATACCTAAATATACAGGGTGGCCCACGACGAACCGACGCGGTCGATTTCTCAAAAACTTAGCAACGGAAAATTTTAAAAATTTGGCAGTTTACTAAGATCGATGAGAGCAACTCGTCTAAAATATTTTTAAGATGGTGGCACTTCCGGTTGTATCGGAAGTCGATGCTAACTTGCTTATTTTTAATGGAACACCCTATATATTATTACATTTTTGGACTCCCCAGAAAATTCTAAATATATTTCGTGTATAATATGCTATACCTAAGTCTAACCGTTTTCGACATATCTTGAATTTTATGTCAAAAATGACGTTTGAAGACCCCAAAATAAGAAGACATTTTTCCTATACGCTATACTCTATTATTTAATTTGAGTTGAATTCCTTGTGAAAAGAGGCCCAATTCTGTATATTGAGTGGATATTTTGGATGTAAATAAATACAGGGTGACTAAAAATTAAGTACAAAAATTAACTGATAAAAAACGTAAAAAGTCAATTTTTTCAAATGGAAACCCCCTACTTTTATATTTTTATCGTATTTAGCATTAAAAAATAAGGTATTTTTGTATTAAGTGGTCTATTGCGGAAATGCATAGTTTTCGAAATAATTGGCAATTTAACATTTTGTATTGTAAAAGTGCTCTACGGCTCTTTAATTTTGTTATTAGTGGGCCACGTCTTTTTATCGTCGCGTCCCGCCGTCATGGCCCACTAATAACAAAATTAAAGAGCCGTATAGCACTTTTACAATACAAAATGTTAAATCGTCAACTATTTCATGCATTTTCGGAATAGACCACTTAATACAAAGTTACCTTAGTTTTTAATGCTAAATACGATAAAAATCTAAAAGTACGGGGTTTCCATTTGAAAAAATTGACTTTTTACGTTTTTATCAGTTAATTTGTCTTAATTTTAGTCACCCTGTATTAATTTACACCCAAAATATCCGCTCAATATACAAAATTGGGCCTCTTTTCACAAGGAATTCAACTCAAATTAAATAATAGAGTATAGCGTATAGGAAAAATGTCTCCTTATTTTGGAGTCTGCAAACGCCATTTTATACGGTGTTCCATTAAAAATAAGGAATTTAGCATCGACTTCCGGTACAACCGGAAGTGCCACCATCTTAAAAATATTTTAGATGAGTTGCTCTCATCGATATTAGTAAACTGCCAAATTTTCAAAATTTTCCGTTACTAAGTTTTTGAGAAATCGACCGCGTCGGTTCGTCGTGGGACACCCTGTATATTTCCGGTTCTTTTAGCTAAATGTAAAGCATCTTATTCTTTTAAATTAAGTTTATTTTAGCCTTTAGTAATTCGGAACATCTTTATTTCTGTTTCAGTATTTTTATAGAATTCATTTTAAAATATTTAAATAAAAAATTTAAAAATTATTATAAAATGTCATAATGTCAAACGTTGAGAGAAAATTTTCCACTTATTAAATTCATGCAGTCTACCCACAACGAAAAATTTATCAGGATAAATCAGTGTCGTCATGGTAACATCAACAAAATAAAGAAATTTGATTGGTCTATATAGAAGATGTGAAATTTTTATTGCAATAAATATTTTGATGGTGGTCTGGCAAACAGCTGTGTCAAGAATAGGGGTACAAGACTTAGGTCTATGCATCAATTTAACAAATAATTAGAAAATAAATTGGTCAAGTTACAGATTGCCACACCGTTGGTTTAATACTTGTCTAATATCCAAAAAGTAATTAAGTCTATTTTTGTACTTATTCTAGGTCACCCCTTTCTACGACAGTCGCCGCTTGGACTATCATGAGACATGGGCTTTTCGACTATTACTTACCGACAGCCAAATGGGCAGTCACGACATTTCTCCCAGGAGCCAATGACCATATATTGACATCATGGACGTGCTTAACACCTACTATTTGTCTTAATTCGAAAACTATTTTTTCCCTTGAAACGGGACTGCCTTGCATCAACAACCATATCGAGTCTCTGCCGACTCTGGCCGTTGTAAAAATTATAATCACAGTAAAAATAAGGGTACATATGGGATCTGCTCTTGAGCATCTGGAAAAAACTAAAACAAAGTAGAATAGTTAGAGACAATGTGGACGATTTTATACACGACTGGCCAACCAATTTCTTGCATGCAGAGATTTTCAGTGCGATAAAAGGAAATGTTAATTTAATAGGCAAAGGCTTAAGCGAAATAAAGACAGACAGAAAACGTGCTAGTAATGGAATCTTCCGAACGATATTCGAATATAGAAATGTTTTGAATGATTCGAATATTTCTTTCAGATATCAGAATATTCGTATTTCAATCAGCTGGGGTATATTACCGCTACCGCTATCTATCGGATGATAGTTCATTCGATTCGCGGTTCATTCAAGGTCAATCCTAGTTCTACCGAAATTGGAAGAGCTATCAAAAAAATGCACTTGAAAATATAAATGTCGAATGCCACATTGTGATTCGTTACCACATAATTTTGTATTTAATTATTATTAAGCTATTGAATAAAGTAATAATTAAACATATTACTTGTGGAACATAATGAAAAAGCAATGCAATAAAATCTAAATTATTAAAAGCATTCCTTGATAGCCTATTTCGGTTGAACTATATTTCTTGACATTTGTGTCTTAATTTCTGTCGATTGCTTTTATTAGCGGATTTTGATGTAAACGCTTGCCTAATAATTAGTGAAAATTAACTAAACTTTTTTTTAAGTGTTCTATTAATTCATTTTTCATCTTCCGATAACTGATTCATCAGGAATATTTCGAAAGCAAACGCTTCGACTTCGGGGTAAATCGACGGTCGCCGATATTTATTGAATATCGACTGGCGTTGATCGGTGAATGTTTCCTATGTCGAATGATATTCCGAATATGAAGATCTTCCGGAATACGAATATTCGAATATTAAAATCATCCGAATATGCCCATCACTAAAACGTGCTGTGGTCGATTCCCTTCTACCGGCCTAACAAGAAGAGGGGAATACCTTGGGCAGGGCATTCGGGCGGACCAGTGTTGCCAACTAGCGGAAAATTTCCCGTTTTGCGGGAATTTCGAAGGTTTGGAGGGAAACCGGGAAAATCACCTCACAACAGGAATTTTCGTAAATTACTTTCAATCGCAGAAAATTTACATTAAACCTATTAAAAGTGATTAAGATATTTCTTTAGAATAGGTTTTCTTAAGTTTTATTGTAAGTTAAGTTTTCCTTATGTATCACGTAATATGTAAACCTTTTATTTTTCATTCACAAGGCAACTAAAGTCAGAATAAAAATTTTAATGATAAATACATATTTTCAAATTTAAAATATTTAATAAATATGTATAATACTTTCTTTGCCTCATTTAAATGCCTATGTTAAAAGAATATTTTCTTGTGTTACAAATATTAAAGTAAAAAAGGAAACGTATTGGCGATAATAATTTAAACACGATGTGTGTGCTACTCAGTAGCCTCCGAATTCGGCAGTATCAGCCGGACCCCGGACGTTAAAGGAGTGATTGTCAATAGCATTTTTTGAAGATTTTTTACGATATTTTCGTTTTTATGCGGTTATGTTAATCACTGCTGTATTTAATACAACAGTAATTTAAAGGTTGTTGAATTTTTATCATATTAAGCCTAAAAACAAAATAAAAACTGCTATTCTAAAAAAATAAACTTATGAACATACAACAATCCTAATCATAAAAAATAAACTCATAGTGGAAGACCCTGCTGAGCTTCACAATACCCAAGCCGATATGTTTAAATGAAAAGTTTTATAAAATGTATGATTTATTTAACATTTCTTATATTTCCAATATTGCTAATATTTTACGGAATGGCAACAATGTCGAAAATAGCTGCATGCCTCAGCCAACAATCGCCGTCGTCCATTGTCGTATCAGAAGTGGAACAGGGGAAATTGTTGTCGTTCTCTTTTCAATCTGGGGCCATACCATATGTATCCTACTCTATTGCATTAAAATTGTTATGCAAGCTTTTGCCTTGCCAATCGTGTATACTGCATTTTAATGCCGTTTTCTGCAAGACTTCATTAGGAATAACATCATTAAAAAAATATAAACTCTTTCTCTTACCTTTATAATCAATGCAGCTAATAATACACCCAGACTCTGCAACAAATCTCCTATAACGTGAGCGGCAGCCGCCCTCACGTTAATATTGTCTGATCCTGGGGTCGCAGGTCCATGAGAATGTCCGTGAGAATGTGAGTGACAAACGCCATGTAGAATTCCACCCATACTAAAATTAATACATATTATTCTTAACACTAAAATATTTGATTTGTTAATGTATGGCAAAGTTACCAAATTAAATGCTTAAAAATTATGCTCTAAACAATTTTATAAATGGCTAATACTTTTGGAGATATCCAGAAAAAACATTTTGCTGGTATTTTTATATGTTTCTGACTAATTGAGAATAACAAAAGGCAGAAAGCTCTATATTAACGCAAACTTATTGCTACTGATATAGAAAATTTAAGTGCAACTTATAACAACACAATTCCATAAGTAATAGTTTTTTCTTTTGGCACAGTCCACGAAGGCTTAAAGCTTAAGTACTAACGTACCGTGGGTGTCTTAAGTGTGGTAAGAGGCAGTTAATTGAAACGGGGTTTAAAGTTTTGGGGAGAACGGAAGACCTCGGCGGGCAGTAAGTTCCACAGTCCTAGACCCTCTAGGGATAGAGAAACCCCTTGGTAAGTTCGAAAAGCCATCCGAACTTCCCACACTCGCGTCAAGTTTGGATGGCTATTCGTACTTTTTTTAATACAAGAAAAGTTACAAATTTGGTCCTGTTAGCCCTGATCACTCCTCACTGGATGACCCTATAAATACCTATACTAGCCTTCCTATCATAGCATATACTTTGTTTCTCTCCCTCCTTAAGTAAGCTTTTGCTTACATATATATGTTAAGGTCAAACACTGAACTCCCGTAATTTTTTGAAATAACTAGTCAGTATATGTAGTGCCGGCAAACAGCGTAATAGCCCTAACATTACAGTGTTTGACTAACTATTCAGTCATTTCCTGTACAGGGAATAACTGAATGGTTAATTTTTATAACTTAATTAAGGTTTTTACGAGGTTTGCCCGCAATACATGTACTGACTAGTCATCTCAAGGAATGACGGATTTCAGTGTTTTATGCTAACGTAAAAGATACAAAAAAATCATACTATACCAACAGTTTTTGCTCATTAAGAAAATACGATTCACGATAAGAAAAAAATTAGAGTCCAGGCTTGTTACATAATATACTTGATGTTTAAAAGAATTTGTGTTATCATAATATTTATAAAAAAAGCTTTGGAGTTTGAAGAGTTTACCCACTTATTTAACATTACATTTTTTATTGGTTAAATTATCTTATATATGAAATAAATGCATACATCGCCAACAAGCGGATCAAAAACCTCTTAAAAAAAGTTATTATTAGCACAAATTTCAAGTGTTGGTCAGAACAAAGAGGAGAGCAAAATAATTTATCATTTTTAGAATAGCATTTAAATCGCCTTAGATATTTATTAATAAATATTGCTAAAAAACATTAAGAAAGAAAGGAAAAAAAATACAGTTAAATGAAAATTATACTATTCAGGTACGGGGTCATCCAATAAGGACTGAAAAGAGTCATATTTGTGGCACGGTATGGCCATCTGAAGGATTAATTAAAAAAATGATTCTGGAAAATAGAAAAAAGTAACATAAAATGCCAAAAAACAGAAAAAGACCGGATATTGTGGACATTGGCAATATGCTGGTGGCCAGAAAGCGTTTTGGGAGCATTTTTGGACCATTGGCCGAAATCGGCGTTTGATCCTCATATATTATGTCCAAGGATCGCAAAAATGAAGTAAAAAATGATAAAATGCCACTCTTTATAAAAGTTTCTGCTCCTTTAGAAAATACAATCCACGATAAGAAAATCTAATTTTGTTGTACAGGGTAGATAAAAATACAAAAATGGTATTAGGTGTACAAGTAAAAACACCCCTTTTTGAAAAATGACTATTATTAAAAGTTTTTACTTAAAAAATCAATAACATATAATTAATTTAAAGTTAGTTTGCTTACACAATATTGACTAGTAATCCTGCTGATGCGACGATAATCATGGTATCCGGATCAATGTCATATTCCTGCTTATATAATCTTTTTAAAGCCAATACCAAAAAAACTGCTGCCAGAAACCATATTGTCAAAACACTAAAAAAAAATTTGATAAATGTATAGACCGAGCGAATATATGAATGTCGGTAAAACATATGTACAGATTTACAAATAATAAACTTTTATTATAACCAAAAAAATAATTTTAAAAACACTTATTTAATTTTGTAGTTTTATAATGTTTTCACACGGTTTTATAAAAATTTACTGGGTTACAAATACTTTTATTTTTTATACACTCGTATATTTTTTAACGTTAAATCTTTTTACAGACTGGCTCTAGGATTTTAATATTTTTTATTTTTTTCTAAGATAACAAATATTTCTCTGTAACACAAAAAAAAACTCTTCTATATGTTGTGTATTAATTCTGGACTAACTGTATATACTAAAATAAATTAAATTAACAAAGCCAATAATCACATAAATCCTTATTACTTCTAGAATAAGCATTTTAAAAAATGTGTCATAAATCAGAATAATCTTAGTCGATAAACTGCCGCAATATCGAATATGTTGAATTTATGCAAACTGTACAAATTGATATTTTTTTCTTAATTTAAGAGTATGGCAAAATATGTATTTTAATAAATGTATGTTAATGAGAAATACTATTAATCTTCGCTTAAACCCCATACAAATATTTGCAATTATATCAACAGATCGTTAACATGTTTTTTTCTGGCGAGAGTTTATTAACGTATACAAAATCATGCAATAATAGACTTGATTAATGTATGATTTTCTAATAATAAACAATTATAGTATAGACAACTAAAACTACCCAAAACAAATATTGTATCTTCTTGTACAGCCATAGTGGCATTTCAAGAAACATCTACATTACAAAGCAGTAAAAACATATATTTATTAATTTATTACCTTAAAAATGCACCAACCACCTCTGCTCTGTAAAATCCAAAAGTCATAAATTTCGTAGCAGATTTTCTTGAAAGGCATATTGCCAAAATTGATATAAGAAAACCAACAAAATCCGAAAACAAATGTGCAGCATCCGTCATTACCGCCAGACTTCCGGCGAAATAACCTCCAATTAGTTCCGCTATCTGAAATTAATAAAAATGCAATCGTTAACAATAAAAACTTGTTTTTAAAACCACATATTTTTTCTGGTTAATTTGACACTATTTTTTTTATTCACTACAATTCATAAACCCAAAAAATGTTATGTAATTGGCTCGTTGCATAAAATTCATTTTAATCTAAAAACACGTTAAATCTCTTCCTTTGCCTATTAAAGAATTATCTCCCAAATATCCTTTCTTAGAAAAAATTAGTTTCGGCGTAATAACAATTTAAAGTTCACGCCTGGCCTTATAAATTTGTCGTCAGATCAAAAACCTGTGTGACGACACAAGGGTTCCAGAGTTTTTATTTTTTGTATAAAATTACTTTTTTTTGCTTCGGTAATTTATTTTATTTAGAACAAAAAAATCCATCGCGTTCCTTTATTTTGATTTAAAATAAAATGATTTAATGTCAATTAAATATGCAACATAATAAATGTATGGTTATTACATTGTCAAATTTCATCACAATTACTACCAAAAAATTATACATTTCACAAAAAGAGGTTGAAGCTCTAAAATCTTTCGTGTAAACACTAGTGGACTAAATAAAAAAGTCCACGATTTGGTCGGCGTAGTAAATTGATCCACCTCGGGTAAACGTACCTAATGTTTTTCGTAATCTAGAGATTCTAAAACCTACAAAACCTTGAAGCGCAGCATTAGAATTATTGTTTAAAATATTGAGTCTCATTCCATATACCCCAGCCTTATCATAATACTATAGCAATGACAAAATACATAATTTCAATATATTTGGATAAATATTTTACGTACATTTAGCCTAATTTAATTTATTTAGTCTAAGCAGACAAGCTAATAAAAATGATTTACGTTTATGATAACATTAAGCTCGTCAATCCTGTAATTAGTTTTTGTGACACAAGTTTGATTATAATTTATAATCTATATAAATAAAAAAGAATGGCCGAAATGATAACTTCGGAACGACTGCGTGAAATTAGATAATTCTTTTTTTGTTGTGTTTGTTACATCAGGAGAAAGTTCTTATTAAACCAAAAAAAAAAAAAATAATAATAAGAAAGTTGTGCGGAAAATTAGTAAATTTAAGAAAACTTAACGACCATGCAAGTGGGGCAGTATTTTGACTGTAGCGTCCTTTTTGAGAAAGAGGCAAAAATATAATCTTTAAGAGAATGTGTGCCATCTAACAATGTGTGGACAAACTATTGGCTAAATGATAGTTTCCTATTATATTCCGAAAATACATTTTTAATCTTTACAAAAAAGGCACTACGTATGCGAATAATGTGGCGCATTAGTCATGTATAAAAATAAATTTCTATTTCTCTTGGTCACAGCATCACGCGTGAACAGCTGAACTGATGTTGCTACTTATTTTTTTGTTGTTTGTTATTGTCAGGAGAAGGTTTTCTTAAAGAAAAAAATAGGAAAGTTTTGCGGAAAATTAAAAATAGATAGATAGATAGATAGATAGGTAGATAGATAAAAAAAGGAAAGTAGACTGAACAAAGACGCAATCAATAGGCCCTTTTTATCATGGAAAGCGCAAGCGCAGTCGCCATGTTGAAATGCGGCAATTCAAAGTTTGTATTTTTTGATCGACAATGGCTGGGAATGCAGTATTATCTCCCCCAATTAAATAATTTACTGGGAAAAAAACGTTGATGGTGCTTCACTGATTTATAATTCAGTTGAAGCCCATAATTGTAGGAATTAAGGTAGCTTAAATTATGGACGTTTTTTAAAAAAGGAAAAAAAAGTGAGCTGATTGAGAGTTTAGGCATCATTTCTTTTTACTATACAAAAAGTATCATAATTTTATTCTAAAGGCCTACCACATATGAACAATTGTTATATTGATTAAATTGTATTGTATTTTAAAACCATTTTCTAATTAAGGCACTTTTTTTTTTTATTTTCGTATTTCTTTTTCTTCAATAACTATACTTTCTTTAGTATTTTTTTATTTTAATTATGTGTTTACAGGCCCTATTACATGCTTGTTACAAAAAAAAGTACGAAAAAAAAGGCGGATACTGACGCATCCCATTGTGATGAAAGGCCTATATACTGGCTCGACGGTCGGATTAAAAAAAAGAAAAAAGGGGTGCACCGCACGAAGAAATGCGAAGCGGTTACCAGTGCAATTTCATGGAACAGTAGGGAAAGGGTTTTGTGGGTCGGCGCTGTCCGGGCTCCCCCCCCTACCACTGGCTAGAACACCAAGCCGGGGGGGCATAGTATGCATTCCTAATCCCTAATATAAAAAAAAATAGATAAATAGATGGATAGATAGAATGTTGTGTATTTAAAGCAGAATAAGACACTGTTTTTGTTTTTTTTTAATTATACCAATTCGAATTCAATATTTATAGTTAAGACAGGACAACGTCTGTCGGGTCAGCTAGTAATCTAATAAAAAATATTTAAATAGTTTTGACATAAAAATTTACAAAAACCTAAGTTGTTAAAGGTCTTTTTGATAGAATTAAAAAAGAATTGATCTTATTATCATAATATGAAAAAAAAACTTTAAAAAATATTTTAGTTTTAAAATGATTATGCTTTTAATTTTATATATAACTGTTATGTCAAATTTAAAACACCAAATTTAATACAAAATCAAAATTGACCTACTACAAATTTATTTTTACCACAAATTCTTGGCTTATGAAATGAAATTTAACGAATAGGTAATAAATTTAATATTTATACTACCTCTTAGACACAAAACACCAAAGGGAAAAAAAATAAAACCATAAAATATAAACGAAAACACAAAAAAAGTTATTTATAAGATTCCTTGTAACATGTAATAAATTTTATGAGTAAAACTTCCAGACCATTACCCAAACGCATAAAAGTACATCGAACATACATTAAAAACACAGAATTGCATAGGTTTAATTATTCAAGTGATGCATGCCTAGTGACATATGTGACAGATATTAAGGTTGAAAGACTGTCATTAAGTTGCTTGGTGATATTATTTTGCAATTTTTAAATTTGATTTTTAACAGGAATCACTATTTTTTTCAGTATTCCATCAAAATTTTTACCATATTTCCCCCCCCATTATATATATATATATATATATATATATATATATATATATATATATATATATATATATATATATATATATATATATATATATGAAAATGTGTTTTATGTTAAATTTTTAAAATGACTACTTATGGGATTCTACTAATAAGACGTTCGATGAAGGCCTCATACTAGGGGCCGAAACTTTAAATTTTTAAAAAATTATATTTTATTTAGAAAATTTTGTTTTATCTGCCTTAACAAGAATACTAAATAATAAAACAATATACCTAAACAAGGCAAAGAAAAGAAACCACTTTTAACTATATATATAAACACAAAAAAACTAACCAGAACTAGGTGATAGTTTGGAAGTTTACGGTCCCCAATCCTATTTGGTGGTAATAAATTTATATAACGTGGTTTGGCCCAAATAGAATCAATTATTGGGGACCATAAACAACAACTTCCCAACTATTACCTAGTTCTGGTTAGTTGTCGTTCGGTTTTCCTTCTTAAATTGTAAATTTTCTTTATCAAAATCATCTATTTGAGAATGTGGCTCGTATTTGATCGGCCAGTTTATAAAATGGCTAGCCATTTTAAAAAACGGCCGAATTTACAATGTGGCTACGACATATATATATATATATATATATATATATATATATATATATATATATATATATATATATTAATTGAGAGAGAATAGTTTCAACCTTTTGTATAAACAATAAGTACGGCAAAATTTATGTGCCATGCAGTAAAATCATTGCCCTAACTTAATTGAAAATTAAAATTATGACCAATTACCTTAAATAATATATATTCATAATTATACATTATTATCTTTTTGATACAGGCAGAAAAAAGCAATAAAAGGCAGCCAATCAAAATATTCATATCCCTGTAGGCGGAGCCTTCTTTTTTTACTCGCACTATCTCAAGTACGTTAATAGACTATAAACACCTATCGCTTCGACTTTCTCATTTATTGTTTTTTATCTATGGCTTGCACGGCTTCTACTGCACTGACGATTCCAGGGTACATTTCAGGGTACCGATCGACTCGAGGTCACTGAGAGAATCAGGTAGCAACAGGGAGAGTTACATTACTTGCATCACGCATTTGATAACCACCACTTAATAAACTGGAATGCTTTTAATAATTTAGCAAAGGAAATTTGTACAAAAAACGTAAAATGAAAGATAGTGCATATATATTATTAAATAATTAATAATTTTTCTTAATTTGAATAATATATGGTTATCTATGATGAATGCTGAAGTAATTTTAAGAAAACTTAAAATCAATTAAAACACCACCCTCTTTTGTTTTTTGAAAATAATAGATATCAAATTAATCAATCAAAATCAATATCAAAACATATATGTCATTTATGACAAAACGTCATAAAATGTCTCTAAAAGCTCTCAGAATTTCTATATCAGAATTCTTACAATTTTAATTTAAATTTTATTTAAGTTGATAAGGTGGCAGACTTGCCACCGAAAGGTGGATAAGTGTATGAATGTTCTGGGTATTTTGGCGTTTTTTCTGTTTCAGGCGTCATGCTAGTTCATAGGGATTTATAGGGCTGAGCACACTCAGTCGCTATACCCCAGGACCAAGACCAAAGCGGTCCCATTGTATAAAAACTTTTCTGGTCATTGTATAAGAACTTTTATTGAATCTGCCACAAGAATATAGAACATACTTACAATTTTAGTGTGTAATTGTCTCGAAAGTTGCGGTAATACTAATTTTGACCAATTTTGGTATACCGGGGTTTTTTGGGGCGCTGAAGAATTCTGGATTTTTACACTAAATTGGAAAACAATATTTTAGAAACACCTTTCAAAAACTTATTTTTATATTTATTTTATACCGTTTTTCCATTTAATCGCAAACCTTTACTTTCAAATACCGCAACCATGTATACAATGGGGATTTTTTCAGCAAACATGGCCGCGACATTTCAAAGTTAAACTTTGCAAATTAATGGAAAAAAGGTGTAAAATAAATATAAAAACAAGTTTTTAAAAGGTTTTATAAAATTTTGTGTATTATTTAGTGTAAAAATTAAAAATTGTTTGCAAAAAGAAGGGTGAATATAGTGAAAATGGGGTTAGTTTGATTTTCAAGTTTGATGAGAGATATCTCGAAAATGAAAGGTTTTTGATCAAAAATTCCTTCAGATTCGTAATCAGCGCCCGAAAAAATAAACATATACCAAAATTGATTAAAATCGGCGATGATGCAAATTTCCATACAATTACTTTTTAGTGTTATTAAAAACAAATTTACTTACCATAAATAAAAAACAAAATCCAGAGGCCGCTATCAATTTTTTGAGTGCCGTCTTATCCTCGGTAGATGACAGTGACTTGTGGCAATGAAAATCCGCGTCGACATGACGTTCCCTGAAACAGTCCTAAAATAAAGGACAAAATTCGGTCAGTTAAAAAAATTACTTACATAGAAATATACTCCACCATTCTTTTTAAACAATAACAACCGATATAATTAAAATAGTAAAAATTAAACAAACATACATTTTTATATATAAACGTAGCGTTCTGAAGGACCAATTTTACTTTATCATAGATTTATCTCATTATTGTGTTCTATGCCAAAAAATAACAAATAAATTTAAATGATTTACTATGAAGTGATTTTATAAGTAGGTGCTAATTGGTTTAGATTAGTTGTGCAATCAAATTCTGCTAAATTTGAGGGCTCGGAAAGTTAGTAAATCAAACTTTGTAGTACATATAACAGGTTTTTATTTTTAAAATTTTGGACGTAATGTCATACATGACATTATTTTGTTGTAACTGGTATATGTATTATTTTAAAAAATTAAAAAGGGTGGTGTGTGAATTGAACTTAAGTTTTCCTAAAATTACTTCAGCATCAAACAAAGGTAACCATGTATTATTAAAATTAACTGATATTGATGCTACACAATAATTATCTTTATTTAATAATATATATTATGCACTTTCTGTTATTTTACTTATTTTTAAACAAGTTTATTTTGCTAAAATACTAGCATTCTAGTTGATTATATGGTTGTTATCAAATGCGTGTTGACAATTTTTTTATTTGTGGAAGTCTGTGTTTCACCTATTTAAAACTTATTACATTCAAAAGGGATCATACAAATAACATTCTTTGTGTTTTCATTTATATTGTATGGTTTTATTTTTGTTGATTGAGATCTAATAGAGTTTTGTGTTTTAAAGATGGAACGGATGTAAAATTTATTGCCTATTGGTTAATTGTTATTTAATATGCCGGAAGTGTACGGTAAAAATAAATTTGTAACAGATCTATTTAAATTTTGTCTTAAAACTGTTTTTTTTTTTTAATTTAAGAAAATTAAGAAAATAGTTATTTATAAAATCAAGAAAATAATCATTTTGAACTAAAATATCTTTTAAAAATGTTTCTTCATTATCTGCATTTTGATCAGAACAAATAATTTAATAATTTTAATTTTATTAAAAGGACTTTTTAACAAAATTCACTAATTCATTCTTTTGACATTTATATATTTATATATATTTATATATATATATATATATATATATATATATATATATATATATATATATATATATATATATATATATATATATATATATATATATATATATATATATATATAAACTGCTCAACAAAAAGATCGTACCATTGAATTTTTAGACCCATTTTCAAACTGCTGTAACTTTTTTAAAAATTAACTTATTTGAATATCTAAAACGAAGTTTAAAACCGCGTTTCTTCTAGTTTAAGCTGTATTGCATTTAGTTTTAGTAAGATTTACTATTATCATGATGTACAGGGTGATCAATAGAGTGCTGCAAAAAAACAAAAAATTCAGTGTGTCCCATTTCAGTGGTAATTTTTTTGGTCGTTATAATATGGGTTATTACCAAGGTCATATCAATATCTCTAGACGTTTTTGTCAGTTTTTGAATTGAGGACCTCTGGCTTGCGATACACTTCTAAACGTCAAATTTTGGTAATCAATTCTTAAAAAGCTATAACTGGAAAATGGATTGACGGATCTCAACGAGTGTTTCATATTCGGAAAGCTCATTTTATGTAGATCTTTTATGTCCTAAGCACTTTTCGATAGCTTATAATTTTATGAGTATACGGGGCCAACAAATACCAAACGCGTACCTGATTTAGAAATCCTAAATATACGGTAAATTATTGAACGCCAAAGGGACCATATTTGTGTGTTTTGTTTTAAAAATGGCCCAGTTGAAGTTTGTGTCAATATCTCGAAACCTTTTGTACCGTTAATCGATTTATGCTGTTTAAGTGCCTGTAAACTTATTCAGCAAAAATGCGTCATTAATATGGCATTAGGTGTGAATGGTAGGAATTCCAACAACGTCTTAAAGTTTTAAACATTTTTAAACATAAATTAGGGTATTTGGTGTTATACACCATGATATACGGAGTGATCAACAAAGTGCTTTCAAATTTTTTTATGGTATCCATAATTACCGCAACATTAGCTACAGAACGGCCTTGTTTGCGCAAGATGTTTTAGATTAAAATTGTTAAGCTTGAAACTCTTTTTAGTACATTTCGGTGTCCAAAAACTTACCGCACTATATTTTTTAGTTGATTTTAGCTTTGTTTTCAAAGAGTCAAATTACCTCTACAAAAAAAAAAAATGTTTACTTGATACATTGAATTTATCTATAGCAGCGATACGTTTCTATAGCAACGATGGAATAATGTCATTGTCATAAAACAGTTTGTAAAAATCCCAAAAAAAATTTCTGTAGAGGTAACTTTACTCTTTAAAAATGGCAAAACTAAGCGAAAATGAACTACGAAATATAGTGCGTAAGTTTTTGAACTGAAGCTAATACATTTAGTAGTAGTTACATGTCTAATAGTTTTAATCCTAAGCAGATTTAAAAAGGCCGTACTATACCGAACATTGCGGAATTTGTGGGCACCACAATATCTGTTGTTAAACGGACACTAGCTAGAGCACGAGCCCTTTGGGAGTGTAAATTACCGCCAACAGGGTCGCTGCGGACGAGCCAGAAAAAAGACAGCTAGGCAAGATCGTCTAATAATACGAAACGTCAATCGCTGTAGGACTCTTAATGCTACCAAAAATTGCCGAAGTTTCCAAGCAGCAAGTGGCGTAAGGGTCTCAACACAAACTATCAGGAGACGGCTTCATGAGCGAGGACTTGGCGCGCAGGCGTGCTCCCGCCCTGCTTTGCAGGCTACTCATAGAGCTGCAAGGAGGCTTTTGGGCTGTAGATCATGCTAACTGGGGGATAGCAGAATGGAGTAGGTGCATGTTTACGGATGAATGTAGGTTTAATTTGTATGAAAGTGACGGACGAATTTTGGTCTGGAGGGCAAGAAATGAACGATATCTGGAAGAAAACATGGATGCAAGGGTACCGTTTGAAGGTGGAGGACTGCTTGTGTGGGGTGGTGTGATGTTGAATGGGAGAACAGATTTGGTTGTTTTGGTGGGAGAATCAATGAATGCTGAAAGGTATCGAGATATGTATTAGGGATATTGTTATTCCTTTTGCACAAAACTTTGGCAACGATTTTGTCTTGGTGGACGACAACGCTCGTCCACATAGAGCCAGAATCGTCCAAGAAGTCTTAAGGGATAACAATATTGAAAGAATGATTTGGCCTGCAAGATCGCCGGATATGAATGTGATAGAACACGTATGGAGTTGGATTAAAAGAAAATTGAATAACGGAGAGCATAATTTTAACAACTTGGATGACATGGCAAATGCAATAAGAGTGGAATGGAACGATATTCCAGAACTTCCTGCAAGCTTAGTGAATAGTTGCCAAGAAGGGTAGAGGAAGTTAGAGGGCTCACGGGGACCACCCATTATTAATTTTAATGTTTCTTTTTTGTTCGTTACATCCTTAATTTTATCTGTTACTATTGTTGTTTTTAATATTGGTTATTAAATGTAATTTTACCCAATTGAGATTTATAAAAACATTTTTATCTAATGAGAGTGTTTTATTTTTTAACGTTTATTAAAACATGTGTAAAATGGTTACTGGGAAATCCTAAATTTACATTCACCTAGGATTTTAATAATAAAGACTTGCAACAACGTCTAGGAATATCGAAAAAACAATATTATTCTAATAAGTAAAACATTTTGCTATCCAAAATGGCACAAAATTAAACATTTAAATTTTTTGAAAGCACTTTGTTGATCACTCCGTATATCATGGTGTACAACACCAAATACCCAAATTTTATGTTTAAAAATGTTTAAAACTTTAAGACGTTGTTGGAATTCCTACCATTCACACCTAATGCCATAATAACGACGCATTTTTGCTGAATAAATTTACAGGGACTTAAACAGCATAAATCGATTAACGGTAGAAATCGTTTCGAGATATTGACACAAACTTCAACTGGGCCATTTTTAAAACAAAACACACACATATGGTCCCTTTGGGGTTCAATAATTTACCGTATATTTAGATTTCTAAATCAGGTACGCGTTTGGTATTTGTTGGCCCCGTATACTCATAAAATTATAACCTATCGAAAAGTGCTTAGGACATAAAAATCTACATAAAATGAGCTTTCCGAATATGAAACACTCATTGAAATCCGTCAATCCATTTTCCAGTTATAGCTTTTTTAAAGAATTGATTACCAAAATTTGACGTTTAGAAGCGTATCGCAAGCCAGAGGTCCTCAATTCAAAAACTGGCAAAAAAGTCTAGAGATATTCATATGACCTTTGGGAACAACCCATATTATAACGACCAAAAAAATTACCACTGAAATGGGACACACTCGAATTTTTTGTTTTTTTGCAGCACTCTATTGATCACACTGTACATCATGATAAGATTCATCTTACTAAAACTAAATGCAATACAGCTTAAAGTAGAAGAAACGCGGTTTTAAACTTCGTTTTAGATATTCAAAAAAGTTAATTTTTAAAAAAGTTACAGCAGTTTGAAAATGGGTCTAAAATTTAAAAGGTACGATCTTTTTGTTGAGCAGTTTATATATATAAATATATATACAGGGTGATTCATGAGGAAATGTCAATATACTTCAGGTACGTAGTCAGGTTCCAAAAATAAACATAAAATTCTTTATAAATATGGGTCCGCAAGACCTTCGTTTCCGAAATACAGGGTGTTAAAGTTTTTATTTAATTTTTCTATTTTTTTTAATAAAATGCACGATAATGTAAATATTGGAATAAAAATTAGTATCCGGGGGTTTTTTGGTATGACGGATTCGAACCTAATCTTAGTACGGGTCTTACTTGTAGGGGGAGCCACCTACACTTCTTTTTACTATTTTGAACAATCACAACTCTTTGGTACGGCCCTGTATTACATTTTTAAGTATATTAAATAATTGTTTTGTGTTTTTTCCGTCAAAAAGGTATACTTGTAAAAAGTTGATATGAGCAACCGTTTTCGAGATATTTGAATTTAAAAAAATTACGACGCATCCGATTTTATTACTAAATGATATTTAAAATTAAAAAAAAAAAATAAAACAAAATGTATAATTAAACAATATATATTTTAATTTTTTATAAATTTAATGTTCTCAAATTATGTTCAGCAAAAATAAAAAAAATATAAACAAAAACTTTAACACCCTGTATTTCGAAAACGGATCAGGAATCACCCTGTATATATATATATATATATATATATATATATATATATATATATATATATATATATATATTTTATATAAATTTCCTTTTTTATTCTTGGGAATAGGTTAATAAAGCAAATGGTGGAAGTTTATTGCAACGTTAAGCACATTATTTATTGTGCCTTTTCAAGCGTAAGTATCTAAAAAATAGAATTAAAATCAAAACATAATTAAAACAGAACATCACAAAATATTTTTACAGTATTAAAAGATAAGTGTAAAACATGAAAAGAATTACAATTTTAAAATCAACATTTAAGAAGTTCTAACTTAACACAAAATCAGGTACATAATAAAATTAATTTAAACAGGATGCCTACCTTGGAGTTCTGATACATTTTTATAACCAAAAGAATTTTAAATCTATATCCGTTTGATTTATTTTTTATTTTATTGATATTTTTTTTAAATAAAGGAACCAAAAAGAGATAAAGGCTTGCTATTTGCATATTTGTTTTCGATATGCTGTATATCAGGAAGTGGTCGCTGTTATAAATATTGTTTATACAGTGTGATTAATATTTGATTGTAAAACATTTATGAATTTATTAGTTAAAATAGATTTGACTAAGATTGTTAATATCTTTTTTGTCGTTGACAGCTTCTTTTTCTTTTTTATTTCGATCATTTCTTTGATTGTTAGTTTTTGTAATTGGAATCTTGTGACAGTATTTTAGTTTCTTTAAAATTAAATTCATGCTTTGTTTGAGATTCGTGTTTAATGTAGGGCAGTAGAAGCATTTTTGGTATATTTGTGTCCGTTTAGTCTATTTTCTAAGCATTGTGTCGTCATTCCAATATATTTTTTAGGACAATTTAGGCATGGAATGGAGTAAATTAGATTTGACTTTTTTTTTCTTTGGTATTGGACTTTTTAAAGGTGTAAATAACGAGTTTACTAAATTATGTGCTTTATGACAAACAACCACGTTATACTTGGAAACAATGTGTTTTATTTCTTGTAAAAGACCATCAATATAAGGCATAGCTATGTATTTGTTTTCTTCTTTGTTCATATCTTTCGGAGATTTTTGTAATTTATTGTAAAATAAATATGTTCTTTGGTTGATAACCCTAGATATGGTGTTTTCGGGGTAGTGGTTGTTTACTAAGGTCTGCTTTACTTTTTGTAAAATTTCTGGTCGATATTCCGCAGAGGTTAACGCAATGGCTCGGTCGGTAAGACCTATTATAACACTATTTCTATGATTTTTTGGATGACTAGAATTAAAATTGAGATAACGACCAGACCACGTATCTTTGGTATACCATTTAGTTTTAAGTTTTTGTTGTTTATTATCTCTTATTATTGTAAGATCTAGAAAATTTATTTGGTTGTTTTTTTCTGTTTCTATTATGAATTGTAACTTGGGATGGAAGTTATTAAATGCATTTAATATATCGTTAACCTTATCTTGTGGTACTGCTGTTAAACAGTCATCGACAAACCTTTTAAAGAAAATTATATTAAAGTCTAGGTTTTTAATTACATTTTCTTCCAACACAACTTCTTCAACTTCTACAGTAGCACAGCTCGTAATGGAATATTTGGAAGAAAATATAATTTTAATAATTTATATATATATATATATATATATATATATATATATATATATATATATATATATATATATATATATATATATATATATATATATAATTATATATATATATATATATATATATATATATATATATATATATATATATATATATATATATTTATACATTGGCCCTTTAAGTGTGCAACATATGGATTTTTTTTTTATTAATTGCACAATCAAAATACAAATATTGCCAAAAGTTGGTGCATGTTCGATATTCATATTAGGTGCACTTAAAATGGTTGCATACAGGATAGGTCAAAAAATATAAAAATTGTACAAGAGTAAAGTACCCTTATCTCAGAAAATTCAGCAAAATGTTATAAAGAAAAGTTGTTTAGAATAAAAAGTTATGCCTAAATACCAAAATATGGCCTCCTAAGATGTTTTTTGTTTTCTTTTAATATTCACCCTAAACACTCTCATAATTTATTCAAAATTAAATCAGTTTCGCCTAACTTTCTTTAAATTCAAGCATATTTGTTACATTAACAGATTTTTAATTTTTAGGGAATCACTAACTTCATATTCGTTGCAACAAAATTAAAAACAACTTTAAAATTTTACAAAAAATTTTTTTAATAAGGTAAAACATTAGTAATGATAATATGCATATCAAAAACGTTCATTTAAAGTGCAAAATTTTTATTTTAAATGTTTATTAAAAAAATAATATACAAACATAAATCCCACTAAAAAAAAATTCAGGAGGCCATGGTTTGGTTTGTTTCTTTATAACATTTTACTAAATTTTTTGAAATAAGGGTACTTTACTCTTGTATATTTTTTATATTTTTTGACCCACCCCAAATGCTGTTTGACTGGCTACCATGCTAAGTGCACCTAATATGATTATCAAACATGGCACCAACTTTTGGCAATATTTGAATTTTAATTGTTTATATATATATATATATATATATATATATATATATATATATATATATATATATATATATATATATTATATTATATAATATTAAAAAAATCCCATATGTATATAATAAATGCTAAATTTATTTGTACAAAAAAACACAATTACTTTAATTACTTTACGCATTTCAGATCAATATTAGCAATAAAAAAATGGGCTAATAGGTTAATTACGAAAGAAGTTCCAGATAAACGGTTTTACCGACTTTTTAAAATTTAATTTAAAATTCAATTATAAACGTTTAATGTTTAGCTTAATTGTTAATTTTTATATAATAGTGCACATTTTTATTTATTTTACATAAGTAGAAAGTTGATTGAAATAATTAAATTATTCCTCCCAATCTAATTTTGCAAGTTTCGTTAAATTTTACCTAATTTCGCTAGCGTATGTCCATGGTTCACAAAATTTCTCAAAAAAGACGAATTTTTATACCGAATTTAGCAGAATTGGGCTATTGCTCCCCTGAAATAGGGTTTTTGACTGTTTACTATTTTCAATCTGCAGATTTTTCTCCGAGGTACAAAAATACATTTTTTTTAAAAAGGAAAAAATTAATGTCTAAAAAAAAAGGTAAGTTTACGGTTCCATCAATCGTGTCGTCCATTGTTACCTCAGTAGCGACTGTATTTTATATTGTCGCTTAATTATTATTTTGCTTTTAACTTTGTTTTCTGTCCCTGCAGCTGTGAGTAATTGATAACACTTCCTTTGATAGTAATTTAAAGAGTTTTACTTGGAATAAAATTGGAATATATTTGGTGGTTCACTAATTATGTCTAAAAAACTTAATTCCATTGGAGCTCTTTGGGAGGCAATATCTCTGAAGAAGAGGCCTATATGAAAAAAGTTTATGTAAACTTGCAGTATTGTTTTCACGCGTATTTTCACATCCGGGAGATTTCCCACATTTTCCCGGACACCCTTTATATTAATTTTAATACAGTTTTTAATACATCTGTTTGAGTTTCTTTCTTTATTTATTTATTTTCAGAAAATAAGTGATATTGGCATACGTTTAAAATAGATATTTCCCAAATCAATTTTTGTGCCAAATTTCGATCGTCTGACACAAAATCGACCATACACAGACACCATTTTTTTAAATCTAAGAACAATAAATCGCTAATAAAACGCAAAATTTTAGAAAATTTTAAATTTCAATAGTTATTTTATTCCAAATACCTAATACACTGCAAATTTATAATAAAATAAACATTTAAAAATTTCAAGGGGGACAAACATCAAGAAATAATAACGGTTATATGGAAGTTTTAAGACGTAACTTTTTAATAAACTTATTACCAATTTAGTCATCTTCATAGCTGTGTTACTGTTTTCGGGATACCAACACTTAAAAAATACACCCTGTATTATTAACTCTAAATCACTGTTAAAATTTAAAAATTATAGTAAATATTTATTTTAAGAGAATTCTAATAAATAAGCGATATGCTAATTAGATTTTTATCTACTAACTATCAATAATGAGTTACACGTTTTCAAGTTTAGTTATGGTACTTACCGAACTTGCCAATGCTCCTTGGTTCATTATTATACGTTACAACATCAAATACAGTGAAGCAATGCTTATTTGAGTAAATTTAAAAAAAAACCTTTTATGGTTACAGATCATTAAGCTTCACTTATGCTATAACGAGATAATATAAAATTAGTAAATATGTTCTAAAGTTTTGTGACGGATTCATGTTAGAACACCAAGACGAATTTAGAATTAGAACTAAAATTGCTTAAGAAAAATCTTTTAAAATTAAACAATCGATCCTTAAGGGCCCCACAGACAATTGTTCTTTTTATCCTTCTTAATCGCCGATTAATACTGCTCAGTCGGACGACTAAAACTTTTATTTCCCTACACTTAATTTAATTTTAAACCGTCTTAAACGTCGAAAGCACTTAATTTAATTTTAAACCGGCGTAAACGTCGAAAGCACTTAAATTAATTTTAAACCGCCTTAATCGCCGAAAAATGCAGTCGTACACCAAAAAACATAAATGAAGCCTGTTTATTTGTCACAAGAATGACGATTAAAGACGTTCTGCACACACTTCGTTTTTAAATAAAGACGGACGAATCGACGATTAAGATTTCAAGCGCTGCCAGAAATTTTCACCGACGGTGTTATATTCAGTTTTCGCCCACAAACTGGCAATGTTAATCGCCACGATTAAAACTGCTGAAAAAGAACAAAGTCTGTGGGGGCCTTTAGAAAAACTCGAGCACGTTAGATTAAGGCAAGGTGAGTTAATTACATGCAGGAAAGTGTGCATTTCAATAATCTGACGGTTTGAGCGTGACATTAGAAAATCAGAGAGTCACAAAGTTGCAAAAAAAGTGCATTTTCGAGCGCGGTTATTTATTTATTTTTTTTTAATTTTAAAGGAAATCATTTAGGGTTTACGGCAATAATAAAACCTGCCAATTTTCCCAAGCGAAGTAGCTAAAAATCACAAATCACCAACAAAGTGTGGTGCGTGCAGCTGCTGAGAACTACGTATTTTCCATTCCGCGCCTCTCTACTCTTCTTACTCTTTAATCTCTGTACATATTTATTAACATTAAATATTATTAAACCGGCCATGACTTTTAGTTGCGTCCAACTCGTCAGTCTTTTGAATAGAAGATCCTCTATAGTTCACTTAACATCCCTTCAGAATAGCTGTCGCGCTCGAATAATCCCATCATGCAAACCGGCAGATTAATACTTCTCCGTTATCAAAAACACGTGAGCGCATAAACTATTAATATCTGAAGCGCCCAATTATTTTTGTGACTTTTTTTTTACATTTTCGAAAACCTGTACCCGCTCCCCCCACCGGTACTATTACAATCATTATAAAGATACAATACCATAAAAATTCTTCCTGCAGATAAAGGTAATGCAACAGCAATAATAGATATCTATGATAATAAAATAATGTATCTTGTAAACGATGGTAATTACACAAAAATAAACAATGATCCAACTGAATCTATTAAAAAACCAAAACATTTTAAAAACACTTAAAATCACTTTACAGATAAAGAAACCGTCAGCCGTCAGGGGGCGATTCTGTAAGCATCTTTTTTGACATTCCTTTTCTTTATCTCTTTCGAAACAGTGACACACTTATGAGTTACCTTTAAGAGCAACAAGGACATGTGATCCTTATTTAGACTTTCCCTTTCCTTATATTTTTACAGAATCCCAGCTCAGAAAGAATACTTCGACCTCGGACCCACCTTTGATAATGTCTGCCACAGTAGTAGACGAAATGTCAGATAGAAATACCATCAGACTACGGCAAATAAGCCCGAAAATCCCATATAATTTAATTAAAGTCGGCCGTGAAAGCTTACACACTTCGAAGATAAAGAAATATTTACACTTACACCACATAACAGTGAAACTCCACACTTTTATGGAGTTCCAAAAATCTACTTACTATTTTAGATCCTTTAGTAAACAATACTGATTCATACATTAAAATAAATACATTAAATTCCCAATATTTCTTTGAGAAATTAACCCACATTGACCTAGTTCCAAATAATACCTTGGTAAGTTTTGATGCCCCTTAGTTTATTTACAAATGTTCCTGTCGATGAAATATTAAATATTGTTAGAAATAAATTGGAAAATGATTTCCAGCTTGGCCAAAGAACCAAACCAAACATAAACTATATTGAATGAAAAAGTTAATAATTTTTGCGTAAAAACAACATATTTCCAATATCACACTGATTTTTTAAACAAACTTCTGGCATGGCCATGGGTTCACCTTTATCACCATTAATAAGTATTATTTTTATGGAAAATTTTGAATCCAATTTTGTACAAAATTATCATTATAAACTTTTAGTCTGGTGGAGATATATAGATATATTTTTTTATATTTATCAACATGACGAACATTGTCTAAATAATTTTTTAACACACACTAAAATACAAGAACTCACTATTCATTTCACTTTAGAAAAAGAAAAAGATTCACAACTTTCTTTTCTCTATATTCTAATAAAAAAGATGTAAATAATTTTGAAACTAAAATTTATAAAAAAAAACAGATACTTAAATTTGAAGTCTAATCACCCAATAATGGAAAAAAAAGGAGTTGTAAAGTCTTTTTGATAGAATTATTATCATTTGTTCTAATCAAAACAAAGAAAATGAAAAAGAATTTGTAAAAGATATTTTAGTTCAAATTAATTATCCCCCTGATTTTATAAACAAATGTTTTTTTAAAATATGAACAACCAAATTTGGGACAAAATTAAAATAGAACGAAATCTTAAGATTTAGGTTAGCTGACGGGTTAAATTTTGTTTCAATTCAATAAACTAAAAAGCAGATAGTTTTTAGTGTAAACTTTGACCTGTTATAGGCCAAGTAGTCCAGTCGATAAGTGTATTTCCGCTAAAAAATAGTTAGAAGGCTTGAAAAAGAAATTACAAATCTATTTTTACATATACTTCTGGTTTATCAAATAAAATTCAATGAACAGATAATAAATTTAATATTCATATTATCTTTAAAACACAAAACACTATTAGATCTCAAGTAACAAAAACAAAATCATACAATATGAACAAAAACACAAAAAATGTTATCTATAAGTTCTTTTGTAAATGCAATAAATTTTATATAGGTGAAACTTCCAGACCATTAGCCAAATGCATAAAAGACCATATATTAAAAATATAGAATTCCACAAATTAATAATCTGTCAACACACATTTGATTACAACCACATAAAAGACTAAAATGCTTCTAGTATTTTAGCAAAGGAAACTTGTTCAAAAAAAAAACGTAAAATAAAGGAAAGTGCATTTATAGGTATTAGTAAATAAAGGTAAATATGTAGCATCAATATCTATGCTTCATGCTGAAGTAATTTCAGGTAAACTTAAAATCAATTAACAAAGCACACCACCTTTTTTGTCTTTTTGAAAATTATAAATATACTAGGAAATATAAACTAATATGTCATTTATGACAAAACGTCATAAATATTTAAAAATTCATAGAATTTCCTAAATTTTATAACAAAATATTTATCAATTTAATTTTAATAAACATATTGAAACATAAATCTGCCACAAAACTATAGAACATATTTATGTTTACTGATGAAAGCAAATATTTTGATACAAGTATATTTGAAGTTTCAAGTGTTTTTCGTAACAAAATTTCAATAAAATTACCAATTAAAATCATTAGTCTGTAATAAACTGGCTACATGGCGTCCAGTTCTACAAGAAAGTAAAATAAATATATAAAATAAGTCATAAATAATAATTGTAAAATTTCAATTTCCATCAAACAATTAAATTATTGTATTTATTGAAACTAATAAAGTTACTGTATATTAAAAATAAATTGCTTTTGAGAGGGTTTATTCGCAAAATATGTTGTGGTTTTATATTTTAAGAAAAATTACAACAAAAATATATAAAAGAAAAATCACAGTGCTATATCCTCATAGTATGCCCTCGAGTTACAACACTGCTTCCCATCAGATAAGTGAAGTTAAACAATGTAAAGCGAGATTGGTTCATATTCCTTGTGGAACTGCAGATAAGATTCCAATGGTCACTGCAGGAGGTCAACAATGTAACTTTCTTTTATCTAGGTAGAAACAGTAACACTACTATAAAAATCATCTTAACTAGCATAATTATACATAAATAGCCACAGCAGCTTCCAAAATCTAGGTGGCAGTTCTTCCCCTTGCAATCTATACACTATATTTATGTATCACAACTTAGATCATAATTGAAATACTATTCCCATGTCTGGGGAATGACATCTTCCACAAATAAGAGTCATTCAGCACATTAATGACCAAACCATTACAAGAAAACCTTCTCCTCTTGCCAACCAAGAATCTTTAGAGGACCTGTCCCTCTTTTATAGCTATTTTCTTGGCTTCTAATATAAAAAATTAGCCAGTATGATTTTTTTTCTAATAGCTCCAATTAGGGCAATCTAAAGTGCCACTCTTTTGCAGGAAGGGCTTCAAACTGTTTACTTTTTCACCCCTAGAGTCCCTAAATTATAAAATCTTTATTGTTGCCAAGTTGTTTGGGTTTGTTATAACCTTTAAACTACCAACATAGGCTTTCACGCAGAAGATCTTTTAATTTACACAAATAAAAAAAAAATGTTATTATTTTTGGTTAAATTAAAAAACAAATGGCTTGTCACGTTAATGGTCTGGCCTTACACTTCAAATATACTATCAATACTCGTTCTTGTTAGGTTACATGCAAACAGGCTTGGTATATTATGCATACTTACGTTTATATTTATAAGCAGAGGTGAATCTTCAGAAGTTTCTGTATGGTCATCCAAATGATCTTCAATAAATTTTTTTTCCCCAAAGAAAAATCGAGGAAATAATTCCGATTTTTTTCCCCCTTTTAAAACTGATTCTCATTTTCATCATCGAGAAGTAAATGTTCCATATCACCCTCAGCAAAGTGTTGGCAACGAAGATCCATATTAGCTAGTCTCTATATTTCTTTAAGTTCATTTTTTTAAAAGAATTGAATATCTAAAAATTTTTATTCAAGGTATTAACATTAATAGTAATTTATCAAGACGTACTTATCGAAAATAAATGTAAAATTTAAAGACAGGAAGCTTTTATCCTCCCAGATAAAAGTGTAATAAACTTTTATAATACTTACAGAAAATATTAGAATTCCAACTATTTAACGGGAAATTTGTGCCCCAATTTAAATTTGTTTTAGGTGTTATTTTTTAATTAAACAAATGAGATGCTGTAAAAAAATTTCCCCAAAATTAAAAACAAAAACCAGTTTTTCATTTATTTAAAAATATTATTTTTGTTCTTTTTATTTCTTGTTTATCTTATTTCTTCCCCCTTCACCCTGCGGGTTGATGTGTCATTTTTATTTTCAAACAGAAAATCCGGAAAATTTTGCGACATTCCCGGTTGTGCAATAAACCCTTTGGCCAACATTACACCAGTGGCGAAACCAACCCAAAGTGAAGGGAAAAAGGAAAAGGGGATTAAATTTACGCTGTCTGCCCAAAATTTTAAAAACCCTTGGGTTAAGTTTTTCCCCTTAACTTCAATGGGGGCCAATTAATTTGTGTTTGGTCATTTTAAGGTTTCTAGGGCTAAGGGTTTCCCCTTAAAAAATTTTGGTTTTTTAAAACCATTTAAAATTATAGCTGAAGGTATACAGGGTGTTTTAAAAAAGCTCATTGAAAAATTTTTAAAAAAAATTTCCATAAAAGGGTTTCCCCAATGTAGTCGGTTGTAAAATTAAAAAAAGGGTTTTTTTAATTATCTTAATTTCCCCCTAGCCGTTTTTAAATTTTTTTGTGTTATTTCTAGTAAAAGGGCTCATTTTTTTTAAATTAATAGGTCTAGTGGCGCCTCAAGGAAAAAAAAATTTCAATATTTATATATTTTTAAAAGGGTTCTAAAAAAAAAACTTTTTTTCTTTAATGATATTTTTCCCCCTCTTGCTTGTTTTCAAAAAAAAAAAAATCCATAAAAACATATTCCTGGACCCCAAAAACATAGAGAAATGTTTTTTTGGAAATTATTTTATATAATTGTTTATTAAAAATTTTCGGAAACTTCCTTTTTGGAAGGATCCATTAAAAAGAAAATTGGTTCCTTATATTTAATTTAGAAAATCGGTTTAAAATGAAAAAATCGGGTTTTTTTTTTAAAAATTTTTTTTCCCAAAATTTTTTTCATTTACATTTTTTCTTAAAAAAAAAGAATTTCATCTATATTTAAATTTTAAATAAAAACCCCCTAACATCGGTTTTAACCAAATATTTTTTTTTTAGGTACAGAAAAACAACATTTAAAAAGCATTTTTTCAATAGATGGGTACAAAAAAAGGGGATAAATTTTCCCTTTCATTTGATTTAAAAGTTTTAATTTTTTTTAATTTTTATATTTCCTAGGATAACCCAAAAGGCCTTTTTTTATGGACTTTTATTATAACTATTTTTTATTTTTATTCAAGCAGAAAATTATTTAAAAGGGACTTATAAAACTTTCTATAAAAATTTCAATAAAAGACCCCCTTTTTAATTTTAAAAAAGTTTAAAAATTATAAAAGTTATTTTATCCCCGGAACCTTTATCGGCCTTTAAAAGGTCCCCGAAATTCCGGAAACGGGGCAGTCTTTTTTGCGGGGGGGGGGGGCTGTCGTTTTTACGATACCTTAAGGGGGGGGTTAAAAATGAATTTTGTGTTTATTAAAAAAAAGATAGCAGGACTAATTTAAAAAAATAATAACTATAGAAAATAAAAAAATTTAAAAAAACATAAAATAGATCTCTTTAAAAGATATAACAAATATTTAAATAATAAAATACTGAATATGTAATAACATAGATACATAGTTCCTCTTTAGCAACTCAAACAAATGATAAATTAACAGTATGATTTAAAATAATAAAGGTTAAAATTTTTTTAATATTTTTTAAAAAAAGTTATAGTTAATAAAAAAAGTAAGTTTTGGCTTTTGTTTATTATCTTAAAAATTTTTTTTTTCCCAATTTGAAATTTTAATGTAAAATAAATTCGTACCCTTTTATAAGGAATTTAAGTAATTGTGTGAAAAATTACTACAAGGATGGATTAACAGACATTTCGAAATAGATTTTTTTAAATTTTTCCCCAATTCCAATCTCCGGCCATTTCTTAAAATTTTTACAAAGATACTCTAAGGCTTTTATTTCCAGAAAAAATCGTTTAGCAAAATTTTGCTACAAATTTTTTTTTTCTGAAAACATTTCTTTGGGCAAGTTTCGCAAATTTATGCTCTCCTGTGAATCCCAAAATTCTTTCAAAAGTTGGCATCTAAAAAAAAACATATATAAAAAAAAAAAAAAAATAAAATTATAAAAAATCATGCCAAAAAAAAATTAATAACATTATCAAAATAATGAACACAAGTATACATTTTTGGAAAGACCAGAAAATGGGTAATTTAAACATTTAAAAATATACTAAATTTTAAAAATTTCTGTA
>JAHBCN010005557.1:0-54595 GCA_019359885.1 Listronotus oregonensis | reverse complement strand
ATATATATATATATATATATATATATATATATATAAAATTTTAAAAAAATTTTTTATTTTTTAAATTTTTTAATTATTTTTATTTAAATTTTTAAAAAAAATTTTAATAAATTTTATTTTATATAATTTAATAAAATTTTATATAATAATAATTATAATATTAAAATATTATTTAAAAATTTTTTTTTAAAAAACAAATTGTTTAATCAAGTTTTCTATTTTTTTTTGATCGGAATTTTTAAAAAATTAAAATAAAATTTCTTTTTAAAATTATTCAAAAACTCCGTTTTTTGCATTTTTTTAAAAATATTTCAAATTCTAAATAATGGATTTAAATTTTTCGTAAGCCGAATGCTTTGTTTTTTTTAAGAATAAAACCAATTTTGGCGCTGCCCGTCGTTCGAGCACTTAATCCAACCTGAAGGTGCATTTCCGAAATTCATTTTGGACTTGAAATTTTGACAGAACTGAAAAAATGGGGGGTTTTAAACATCTACAACCCCCATACTTAGAGTAAAAAGCATACAATATACTGGTATACATCTATTTTTATTATATCGGGCAAAACGAACATACAGTTTTAGGTTTCAAATTCCACAGCCATTTTAATTCTATTTGTGATGAAATAATTATCTGTTTTTAGAATAGTAGCAATATTTTATTTCAGTGTCAACAAAGTTGTAATAATATCACCTTTTTTTTAGAAAACCAACTCCATTAGAAAATGTAGTAAATCCAGAGCTGGTCTGGAATCCCATTAACATTAACGACGTGGATAATATAACAAACAATGAAATTCAACTGCTCAACATTACTGGAAATTCACAAATTGGACCCCATTTCTCCATAGAGAATGGTTTTTATAAAGAGAGAATGAAATTTTGGACTGATAGTGATATTTTTGAAAATACATATGTACTGAAATAAACAATAATAAATAAAAGAACGCTTTACTCAAATCCCACACATCAAAGCCCTTTTATGGCAAAAGTATATGCCTTTTTAGCTTTTGGCAAGTGCTAACTTTGTAAAAATACAACACAGTCTTGTATTAACTGTTTTATAAAGAAAAATATTGACCTGTAATAAAAATATAAACATTTTTATAGTCCATTCAAAACGCGGGTTCTGGGTGCCCAATTTTTCTGCAAGTGGAGACTATCTTCAGGGTACGTTTTCTGGATCACTGATTCCGAATTTCGGGGTCCCGCTGATCGGAAATTCTGGCATCATCCCTAAAAATGCGAAAAACACTTTTTAGGGGGTTTTAAAGGAATATCTTATAAAAAACTTATGAAAATCCTCTTTAGGCACCTAGAATATACTAACTAAATTTCGGGGCACCGAAATACTTAAACCCCAACGTCACCCCTAAAAGGGCGAAAAACTTTATTCTTAGGGGTTTTTTTTTAAACTTATGAAAATGTTTTTTAGGCACCTAAAAAATACTCTTAGGGTGCACTGATTTTGAATTTGAGGTACCAAAATCTTTGAACCCCAGCGTCACACCTAAAGGAGCAAAAAGAACCCTTTTTAAGTTTTTTTAAAATAATATTATAAAAAAATTATAGAAACCTTAATATTAATAAAATTTGTATTTTTTATGACATTTTATTAATATAAGCCTAAATTAAATTTTTGGGTAATTCATTGTATGTGAAACAACCCCCAATCATCCCTAAAATATGGTACAATAAAAAAAATGCAAACAAAAAAATGTTTTGCTTTTTGCCTTAAATTTTAAATAAATAGTCATTTTAGGACCAAAAAAAATATCCGTCCCCTAAGGGATTATAAGTAAACCTCGCACCTCTTCTGGGGGCTTAGGAAGTATCCAGTTTAAATCAAAATTACAACAATAAGTTTAGAATGATTACTGTTGCATTTTTTAAGAAAAATAATTTGTAACAAATCAAAATGTAACAAAATATATGTTATAAAATAAATATAATCCTGTATTTGTTTTAATCAAAAAGTGGCTGTATATTCAAGATCTAAGGCAAACAGTAAAAAAAAATTTTGCGTGCACTTTATTTTATCAAGTTTAAGGGGTAGTTTTTCTCGTCAAAAGGGTGAAAACATCTGGTGATACTTTTTTGTAAGCAAATTTTTTGTTCTAATAAAGAAAAATACATAAGACTAAATATTTTCTAAGCCCCTAAAATGGATGCGAGGGGTACTTATAATCCCTTAAGGAAGGGAAATATTTTAGATGGTCGTAAAATGGATATTTATCCAAAATTTTAGGCAAAAAGCACAGCATTTTTTCCATTTTTTTATATTTTAGGGATGATTGGGGGTTGTTTTACCCCCAATAAATTACCCCAAAATTTAATTTAGGTTTAAATTGATATATTGTCATGAAAGATGCAAGTTATTAAATAGTTTCTATAAATTTTGCATATTATTATTTAAAAAAAAAAACCTCTAGCAGAAGTGTTTTTTGCCCTTTTAGGAATGTTCCCGAGGCTCAAGGGTTTTGGGATCCCCAAATTCGGAATCAGCAACCCAAAAAACGTAACCTGGGAGTACTTTCTAGGTGCCTTAAGAGCATTTTCATAAGTTTTTTTATAAGATATTTGTTTAAAAACCCCTAAAAAGGGTTTTTTTGCGTTTTTTGACTCCGAAATTGGGCATCCAGAACCCGCGTTCTGAATGGACTATTTAGTCAAAATCTATAGTACGAATACATTTAGAAAACATTGCCACTTTATATTAATACAAAAGTTAAAAATATAATATTAAACACGTTAGCTCTATCTACAAATTATTTAAATCCTATATTAGCATTTATAATGCCCAAGCAATCTTTTTAAAGTCTCTTATTTATTATAAGCCTTTTTTAATAGAGGAAAATTATGTCGTTTCATCAAATATATGACTAAAAAAATCTTTAAGTTAAGGAGGAAACTACTAAACGTAAGAATACCCTTTACACATAACTGCTTCTCGATAAGTCGAGCCGCTGTCAAGAAAGCATCCCTTGAAAATGCCAGCTGTGATGTTGATAAATCGTCGTGTACACTTTTCTTGTAACGAACGTGTTGAAAACCAGAATAATAACACTGTATACTTAACTATCAGTAAACGTAGAATATGTCAATTTAAATTCGACACAGAGAAATATTTGAGTTGCTTTTCTAGCATAGAAATGTACACCTTGTACTAAACGTTATAATTTGATTTGATTACCAAAAAGATGTGATAGCCCACACGGAGAAAGTAGTACTAAATTACCATGGAAAACTGACATTTTCATTAAATATTTAAAAAGAAATATTTTGGTAATTTGCCCGAAAACGCTAAAAAAATTTTTAATAAAATCAGGGAACTTTCCAGCTATGAGATATCTAAACGGCGCACAACGGCTGTACTTACCGAAAAAACGAAGATAAAGTTTCAGAAAATAGTCACTGACAGGCCCCAAGGTCGAACCAAATTGAATCTTCTGTCGCACACTGGTCTCGCTTCCTCTAGGCTTGCCATACAACCCATTTCTTTGGTCTATTTACTAGACGCGCGTGTGACGTACTCTCATGACGCTCCTACGCCTTGCCCATCGCCTGACCCTTTGGCGCCGTTCGAAGGGCCCGAGCTCTCATTGCATGCGTCGAATTATTACGTCATTCCAAGTTCACGAATGCATGTCAATGTGTTAGCGTTGCATAGCGACGGGCGGCTTTCTTTGTTTCGTTATTTTTGGATTGTTGGAGAGGAATTTTCGAGAATGCTTTGGTGCGCTTTGAATTTATAATTAGTAAAGCGGTGTGCGGTGTTGTCACAATTATAAAGGAAATGTACTGTTTAAATTTAAATTTTTATTATTTTATAAAATCCTGAAACAACGATCACAATGGATATCAATCCCCTTCAACCCTTAATATATATATACATAAATATATATATATATATATATATATATATATATATATATATATATATATATATATATATATATATATATATATATATATATATATATATATATATATAAATATATATATATATATATATATATATATATATATATATATATATATATATATATATATATATATATATATATATATATATATATATATATATATATATTTTATATATATATATATATATATAATATATATATATATATATATATTATATTCCCAAAACACCGGGAAAAATTCCGGTCGATAAGTTAAGTTAACCCCTTTATCCCATGTTGTATAATTTAGGGGTCATTTTGTTTTTCGTAATAATTTCTTAATAATGACATACCCCCAAAATTGAAATTGGGTTTGGGAGAAATTAAAGTTCTTTGAGGTGCTAAAAAGGGGCCGCCGGCCTACCCAGGGTTTTTTCTTTTTTGGGTTTAAAATTTTACCGTTTATTAAAAAGAATAATTCCCCCTGGTAAAAAAAAGAAAACATTTTCTTGGGGTTTTTGAGAAAAAACTTAAACCCATTTTCCCATGGAAAAGGGGGTTTTTCCAATTTTTTAAAGGGCCGTTTAAAGTGATCGTTTTACAAAATAAAACCCCCTCTAACCCTCCCAAAATCAGCCTTAAAAGTCACTGGGGATTTAGATACTTTTAGGGTGATTTTAGGGGGTTAGGGGGTTTTTTGGGGTTTTTTCCCGAAAAGATTTTTTATCAGCGTGTTGAGAACTATTACTTTGCAAAGTTTAAAAACAATTGGACAAAAACCCAATTTCCCCTGGGGAAAGTTGCGGGGTCCTTTAAAGTGCGTTTATCTCGAAAACAGTTGCCCCTAGAGACCTAAATGTATACATTTTTGACGCAGCGGGAATTATGGTAACTTTTTTTTCATAAACAGGACAATATACTAAGCCCAAAAATTAAACCATCAAAAAAGTGGGTAGGCTGCAGCTGGCGCCCTCATTAGCAACACCCGGACTAATTTGAATTTCTCGCCTCAAAGAACCCCAAATTTACAATTTTGTACCGGTATGTCATTTAGTTAAGAAATTTTAAAAAAAACGAAAACCAAATTAAAAGTTTGACACCCTGTATCTCAGTTATTATCAACTTTGGGAAAAAGCAAGTTTACGTTAATTGCATTATTTCGACCAAGGAATCTGCTGTTGCTCTGTGATCCATTATTTCCGGGACACCTTATATATATATATATATATATATATATATATATATATATATATATATATATATATATATATATATATATATATATATATATATATATATATATATATATATATATATATATATATATATATATATGAATTAACATATTTTTAATCGAGTAGGCACCTGTCACAAAACCAGGAAAATTGACTTTCTAATAAAGCATCATTAGGTTTGAACACATAATTTAATGTTTTAGTTTTAATTCTCATGGATATTTCAGTTTAACAATGAGTTTTTTTGCGTGAAAACATAAAGAGTAACTTAATAGAAAAAGATGAAGCGACAGTACAGACCGCTGAAAACTCTGAAAGAGTTTTGCGAGAAGTGTTTAATGGCCGACTCATTTCACTATTTGGGGATTTAAATTGGCTTTTAAGGTCCCCGGACTTAACTGCACCAGACTTTTTTCTGTGGGGCTATTTAAAGTCAAAGACTTTTGCAACTCGTCCAGAAAACATCCAAGATCTTAAAGTCCGAATTCCTGAAGAGGTCCGGTAAATAGTCCAGTTTTCCTTCATTTTGTCATGAATCATTTCTTGTCAAATCTTGAAAAGTGCATTGAAGTTAATGGCACTTACTTAAAAGACGTTTGGGTAAGTCGTATGTTATAGTAAATCCCAAAGAGTGAATTGTAATCAAGTGTAATAAAATGTTAGTTTTATTAAGTTTTAACAATATAATATATATATATATATATATATATATATATATATATATATATATATATATATATATATATATATATATATATATATATATATATATATATATATATATTATATATATATATATATATATATATATATATATATATATATATATATATATATATATATATATATATATATATAATAAGACTTTATATAACTACATATATATATAGCGATAAATTCTCATGTAATATAAGAAAATATATAATAAATATCTTTAATTGCTTACATCAAAACTATTACTCAGTACTTATTACAAAAAAAAATATTCCAGTATTTCCTAAATCTAAAATTTACGACATACGTGTACAAAGTACAAACATGCAAATATTCAAACATACTAAAATACATACATTTATACACCTATGGAATTTTGTATATTTTTTTAGAAGTCAAATTGATAACCTCCTTTAAAGTCGGTAAATAAAAGTATAAAATTTTAAACAGTTAACTAACAATTTACTACTTATACAAAAGGAAGTCCTTTAAAACGATTGTCTGCTAAAATAGAAAGTGATGATGAACCAAGGCCGGGTGAAAGTCGTACGTGTGTCAAATTGTTATTACGAACCTTATTTATCAAATCTATACATCTTCGTAATTTTGTCGTTAAAATTTATTATATGTGACCAATTTAAACAATGGAATTAGCTATGAGCATAATTTTAAGTAAACCATTAAATACTTAATAAAATATATATTCTTTTAATTGAAACCATACAAAATCATTTTATTTTGGACGAAAAAATAATAAAAACAGAAATAAATTTTTATCTGGGTATTTTTTTTTAATGGCAATTAAAGAAAAATAACATATTTTAACATCTGGTAATAAATTTTAAGATGTTGTAAAACAGATATGTTTTAAAATTGCGTTACAACTAATAGAAAAATGAGATTTATAAAAGGAATGTACGTCAACGTATGATATATACCTTAGTTATTTTGTTATGAGTTTATCTTGAAAAAATAAGTTATAGTTTTAAAAAACTAAAAACACATGTTTTCATAGCAAACCGAACTAAAAAGTAGAAAATATTTTTTAAGTATAAAGAGTTTGTGTTAAAGTGATATAAAGTCCAATAAACAATTATGACCAATTAATTTGGAATAAGATTAAAATAAATAAAAATTAAGTTATTGACAAAATAACTTAATTATAGTAAAAAAGCGTGAGGTGCTTGATATTAAATGATACAAATATTTTATTTGTAACTATTTAAAAATTAGGGTTATTATAAAAATAAAGAAAAATGCACTCCACGCTGTTTTACTATAACTGAATTATTTTGTTAATAACCTAATTTTTATTTTAAACTTATTTCAAATTAATTGGTCATAGTTGATTATTGGACTTTTTATCACTGTAATACAAACTCTTTATACTTAAAAAATATTTTCTACTTTTTAGTTTGCTAAAAAAGCGTGTTTTTGTTGTTTTTTTAAACTATATTTTATTTTTCTATGTTTTAGTCCCAAAACAAAGTCGAAAGTAGTCTAAATCAAGAGTCTCGATTTTTTAGTATATTCTATATTTGTCAATAAATCTATTATGGCCAACGGATCATAATTAATAATAAATTCCTTATGGAAAAGAAAAACCCCATAGATAACCAAACATGAAGGCCAGTGAAAAACCCGTCTTTTAAAAATAACTCTTTTGCTGCCAGTAGCCTGGATTCTTGTAAAAAGGGTTTTGTGCTATTTTGGCCTTTGCAAATGTGCGAGTATTGACATTTTGAGAAAGTGTTTTTTTTTGCTGATCATAGTCATGATATTACAACGAAGTTATGAAATAATTGTATTGTCATCGGCTTTTAACCCTTATATAAATTTTTAAGTTAATAAGACCTCTTAAAAATGGTAAAAATTAAGTTGAAATATTCCGTTAGATAGATACATAGATACATACAGGTCAAGCTAATAAAAGCGTGAAAATTACATACATGCCGAAAAAGTTCCACCAAAGGAAGTATTGAAGTCGATCTGAATTAAATTGTCAGATCGTTTTTGCTCCAAATTTGTGTACAATAAAAAAAAAATAGTTTTTGGCTATCTTGGTTAATATTTTCTGTATTAGTGCAGTCTCACCAGAAATGAGCCCTTGATGGGTTGCTACGCATGAGTATACCATTTTCAATTGCTAGTATAGTCTGTCTCAAAGTATACCGTGTTAGCTCTTGCCTTCATTTATGGATTGTACCTGCCGACAGCAATAAAACTGCGGATCGGTAAGTATTAAAGGACAGAACATTAGGGACGGACTTTAATAATATAAAGATTTATAATTTATTGTTTATTTAGGTAAGTATAATCTTAAAATTAGATTAAGAAATTAAATATATGCAAAGTTTTAATAAATTTATAACTGCATTATCTATACATAATTACATTTTTAATCTAAATATCTCAATCTAATTCTGTTTCACTATCAGAGTCATCATTGAGATTAATTACAATAGGATTTATGTTGTTTTGGATAGAAATGTAAGAGTCCTCAATTTTTATAATGTGCTGTAGTGAATTTTTCCAACTCTTAACTGGTATGTTAGTATCTACATTTTTTATCAAATTTATAACACTGGGACTTAAAGTAGGTGCAACATTTTCTGCTCTGATCGTTGATTTTACTTGGTTCCACAAATGCTCTATGGGGTTAAACATACAGTGATACGGAGGAAGCCGTAAGACAGTATGCCCAGCCTGTTCAGCCAAATTATCACATACATATTGTTTTTTAAGTGCATATAAATTTAGGACTTCCAAAAGATGCGTTTTTTTTTTAACTGAATTTAAAATAAATATCATTTTCTAACAAATATTCCTGGATTTCAGTTTTTGAACTTGATAAAGCTGTTGCTTTGTGTAGCAGACGGCTGTGGTAGCTTGCGTTATCCATGACAATAACACTGTTGTTTGGAATATTTTTTAAAAGATAATTTTGAAACCACTTTTCAAAAAGTTCTGCACTTGTATCCTCATGATAATCCAAGCTAGAATCCTTAATATTCTTTGCAGACAACAGCAAGCAGTTTGGGACAAATCCGTCTTCTGAACCAGCGTGTATTATGGTAATGCGTTTTTCTTTATTTGAAGGTGCTTTCGTCTGACAGTTTTGACTGAAATCAACTCATCCTTTGGATACTGTGTCGTGTGTATCGAACCATGTTTCATCAAGGTAAATTATGGATCTGTTTTCTAATCTATATCTTTTAATTTCTTGAAGGTAATTAAATCTCCAAGTGCGTAATCTGTGCGATTCCCATTTTACAAACAACTCTATGGAGGGTGGTACGGCTAATATTTATATTGGTTTCGTCTTCGCCTAGCTTCTTTTTCAGTTTATTCAAGATAGGAATAACTCCGCTTTCATAAAGATAATATATTTTCCTTCTTATTAGGTCCTGATCACTATTGTCTATACGGTGAGATTGAAAATCACTACGTTTTTTTCTTTTGTTCAATTCTTAACTAATAATAATATCCCTTATCGATGATATTGGAGTTTTTGTAAGTAGACAGGTTTCTTTTAAAGCTTCTTGTTTATTTAGACCTCTACTGATTAAAGTTTTATACACATTTTTCACAACCTATTTTGCATCTAATGACAAATGATTTTAACGTGACATAGTTATATTCTCGTAAAACAACTTTTTCGAAACGCACAGTAAAAACGGTTATTTAACACTGCCACTAAAATATTAGCCAAAATATTTATATGCCTAATGGTTAATACTCAAGAAATGCCTGACCCACCCCTGCCCTTATGAACAAATGGGTTTACCCAATAACAATAGGTATCGTTAAAGGTTTATTGGGGTACTGTCCGTCAAAAGCCATAACGATATACTTTGAGACAGACTATAAATATTTTAGTTCTTCTTAGACACCTCTTAGGGTGGGGATATTTCATCTGTCACTTATAGCAAGTTTGTTTACTTTTATTAAGGTCGCCGCGAGAGGAGACGAAAATATCCATCCCCTCGTCTCGTCTCGTCTCGCGGACTCGAGAGAAAAAAAGAATCACTATTTTTTGTCCTATCTTGTCTTATCTCGCAATAAAAATATAATTTATGTGAGAAATATATCTAAGTTCTTAGTTTTTAGAATAAAAATTTGACAACTTTTATACATCCATAATATTTAAGCAAAATATATAATGACTTTTAAGTTTATTTAATTTTCCCTCTAATTTACAGAATAAATTTTAAATTAATAACATTTTACCCTGGATTTATAAACTTCTCGTTGGCGTTGGCACCCACTTCGACGTTAAAGTCAGCGATGGCCTTTATATTATTTAATTTATAAACTTGATATTGGCGGCCTAATATTTATCTTAAATGTCAAACATCTCATGTTCATTTTGTTGATGTTTAAATCCTTTAGTTTAAAGCCAACGCAGGTCGGGGCGTTTATAAATGATTGAACATAAAATGAAGATCAAACGCCGTCACCAACGCAAGCGACAAGTTTTTAAATTAATCTTTTATAAATTAATCTTAAATTATCGCCAAATTCAGGACCAATGTAGATCGACCCCGTTTTATAAATGACTGGCCGTAAAATTAATACTTTAACTTTAACCGAAAACACCAGTCCTGATGCCGTTGCTAAAGCCAGCGACAAGTGATATAATAATTTTATACCTATTATACCGAAGTTTCTTTCCCTTCTATTGTTAAGGTATACTAGCTGAGGGTTTTCTGGATCCCAGGATTTCGGGATTGACAGATTGAATCCCGGGATTGATCCCGAAATATTTTAACAAAATAAAATACCATTTTTTTTTTTTTTAATTAAAAATGCAAAAACAAAATGAAACTTACTTTTAAACTTAACAAAACAACAAAATGCAGTAAAAATGAACTACATACCACTAAACTAAAACTACTTGACACAAAACACACATTATTTATTTTTGAAAATATTGGCGCAAACACATCAAGTTAATAACTTTGACTATTAAATTTAAAAAAATAGGTAATGAATTATGAATTATTCTGGTATGAGATTAAATAATTGATACCGGGATTTACGAGATTTTTGAGGTTAAAATAATTTTATTAATTCCTTTTTTCCCGGGATTAAACTGTAGAATCCCGGATTTTCGGACACTAAATTTTGTCCGGGATCCCGAGATTTTCGGGATCGCGATCCCGGAAGCGTTATTATAAGTAACCGACAATCCGTCCATTCGCAATTTCCGATGCGAGCCGAGTGACAAAGTACTAAGAAACCGACGAATGAGATTCACTCGTCGGCTACATTATTTTTTATGTATAATGTATTATTTTTTATGGAAGGCAGCAGCACAAAAAATTACATTGTTTTGATTTGATATTAATATATTAATAAAATTAGATAATTTAAAAATGATTTAAAATCTAATGAGATAAGTTTGCTAATATCAGTTAATGGCGACATGACCTTAAGTTTGAGCTTAGTGGCGAAACTTAAAATATGATGACTTCCAATTTCTTAATAACATTGTATAGAAAAATCGAGGTCCATATTTAAAATAATCAAATTAAGGATGAATGGTCGCCCTAAAGATAAACTTCGAATCTTAAAATCAAAAACGCCATTTTGTCAAAACGAAAAAATGGCGTTACAATGTGACCTTTATTTTAAAATATCTTTTTAAATAAACCAGGTTTTAATAATTATCGAAATACTTTAAAACATTTTTTTGCGGTAGGGGTAATTCCAATTTTATTTTCAGAAATTTATATTGGATCTTGAACAGTTTACAAAAGTAACCTAAAGTATACATAAAACTTTTAAAACAAATGAGCAGACGCGAAACCCTTTTAAAAAAATATATTATTGTTATAGAAAAAATACAAAAAACCTAAAAGATAAAAAGTCAAGTAGAGTTACGTAACAATCATAATCACAGAGTAGATGTCGCAGATGTTCTTAGGGAAAGGCCTTTGGATCCTAATGCGAAAAATGAACTTTTACATTTATTTGAGAAAGGTCATTTTGCTGGTTCTGCTTATCACACTTTTTATACAACAAAAATTAAATTATATGGAAACAAATATAATGAGAAAATTTTTGATCGCTTCTATTTTCCTACAAAATCAGATGTCGCAAACTTATGGCAAAAAACGTTTAAGCAGGAGTAATGCGAACGATCTGGTTTTAACATGTTAAAAAAATTGAAGAAATTTTATTATGGCAAAATGGAACCTTATTTAAAATAGTGTAGGTGGGAGACCAGTATGCAGCCGCTATATCTCACCAATAATTCAGAGAGCTCAAAAGCTTCCACAAGCATCGGAAATATCATTTGTAGATGATACAGGAAATTGTGACTTACAAGACCACAAAATATATTTTTCGTAACCCAATCAGAAATTAGTGGTGTTCCAATTGCCTGTATTCTAAGCAGCAGCCAAAAAACTGAAGTTTTTGATGCTGCAGTTAAAGCTCTTCTTGATTCCATTACCGGTAAATTACAGCCTAAAGTAATAATAACAGATGAAGACCTTAATGAAAGAAAAGTATTTAAGAAGTACTTTCCAACTTCTATATTACCATTGTGCGTTTTTCATGTTCTTAAAGCATGGTTAAATATGTCTAAAGCTAATAAGCAAACCTACTATCAGCTTTTTCAAAAACTTGTGTATACTTGTGTATACTAAATCAGAAAGTTAATTAGAAGAAGCAAAAAAAAAACATTTTTATTTAAGCTGCAAACACAAGAAATTTCGGGCCTATATCGAAAAATTGTTTATTCATATACAAGACTGGTCAATATGTTACCGACAAAATCTTCTGTTAAGAGGATCAGATACCAATAACTACACTGAAGTGATGTTTAGACTTTTAAAGGATATACCACTCGAAAGAACAAAGGCTTTTAACATGCCTCAGCTAGCCGATTTTATTTGTACTAGCTTCGAAAGTTAGTACACTCAAAGAATACTTGATATTATTTTAAAGAGAGTTTGTACAGATGTCCAAGGAAGGTACATGTCCAAGGAGACAATAGTTAAAGCAAATATAAAGGATTTGGGTGATCAACAATATCTTGTAGAAAGTTTTTCAGATCCCGAGATAACTTACTCTGTCGATTGATTTTATGCAAGTGTACTTGTGCAGTCCATGACAAGCATTGCAAAAGAACATCTCTCCATGCGCTTTTCAATAGTTTAAAATACGCAACATCTAATGGCTGGCAGATGTGGGTACTATTCGGTGGTAAGAGAATAAATCTAATATAATATTTTCTGCATAGATCGATGACCGACTGTGAAATATGATTGGCTAGATTATCGCCGATTAGCGCCTTTGGCGACTCAATGGACATTTTTTTAAAATATGGTAATGCTAATGTCTTAAACCAATTCTCGAAAAGTGCCTCATTAAACCAAGAGCTTTTCGATCTTTATATCTAGCTCCAACAGGGCCATTCTATGTTCACGTTTTATACATATTTTTAGCCTTATAAACTATATAAGGCGGCAAAAGCTGACCAGACGCAGATCCCGCAAACATTCCGTAATGTTACATTGTAAGCATCAGGCAGCAGTTATTTTAAAATTCAACATGCTTTTCACGATTAATACAATATCACAACAAAATAAACTTTCTCTTTTTCATTTAGCAACGGAAAACCTGGCAAATCCAAATATGTTTTTGCCAGTTTTACGCGACGAAAACAATTTAAATTTAGAAATGGTCCAGAGCATATCAGCGAAAACCAACCCTAGTAATAACGATGGTGATGATATTCCTAAAATCGTTAATGAGGATACCACTGAGTCGTCGGATGCACTAGAAAAAATTAAAGAACTAAGGGCAAGATGAGATGAGAAACACACAGATTATGTTTTCAAAAATTCAACTGATGACCCTATTAATTTTATTCCAGCAGTAACGACATACCTCGATAACGCTAGCAAGTATGGAAAATCCATTCCTGCTTTGCTAAGTGGACTTCACACTTCTTTTAAATATAAAAGTCAATTATCTTACCATTGTAAAAAAAAGTAATTACCAGAAGAGGTACTAAGATTAGTGTTCAGCCGACAGCCATAAGTCGACGAAAAGGTCGCATTACAGGCAAAAGAAGACTATTAGAGAGACCTTCGGCAGGTGAAAAGGTTAAGATAAATAAAACTCCACATTCTTTAAATACCTGTGTTTTAAAGGGCCAGTCAATAGGAGATGCAAAACACAAAAAGTAATTTAAGAAGAAACTAATTAAAAGTTCTACTTTTATTTTAATGTACTACTAATATAGAGGCATTTGTATTATACATTGTGTTTTATTAAGTTATTACTTTAAGACTATGTCTATGTGACCGCTAAGTCAGGCTGAATCATCGGTTACTAAATACCTTTTTAACAGGTTACCAAATACATATATGTACCCGACAAATAAGCCTGAATCGTCGGTCACTTAATATCACATTAATCGGGTCGCCTCGAAAATTTGGAAGTAAATAAATTGTCGGTTACTTATAATTATGCATCCCGGAATCCCTAATACTAGCCAAGCAACGTTTGACGTTCGACAAGTAAAAATAGTAAAAACAAACCAGTGGTTCCAAGTAAAAATTATATGTTTAAGCAATTTCGCGTTAAACCAGAACATGGACTAAATTCGGTTAAATCTAAAAAAATGTAGTTTTGTAATACTACTTAAGCTAGCAGAACCACACTTTAATTTGGGATCCTATTTAGACCCATATTTAGACACTTTGAAAGAGTATTTTATTACACTATTTTAATTTTTCCGCTGCTCGTTTTATCAAAAAAAAATCCGTTGTTCTGCTAGCTTAATTTTAAGCTAGCCAACTTACAACAAGATCTTGGTAAATAGAAATATATTTCTTTGTTTAATTGTGCCACTCTCTTTCACGACTCTGTAATTCCCGTATTTAAATTTTTTGCTCTTCGTTTTTTTTAAATATCATAGTCGACCATATTACTCCTAACATCTTGAAAAAAAATTACCTTGTGTTATTTAATGATTACAGTACGCCAACATTTTAGGCTATTTTTTAAACCCCCAAAATACACAGTTTCATTAAAATTAATCGCCTAATTTAGAAAATATTTTTTTTAACTATCTGGTTCTGCTAACTTGAGGTTAAGCCAGCAGAAGCTTATGAATATTTAAATAATAAAACATTTCTCTTACAAGATGCGTGTCATATTTGTATGCCCTTTTTGGACTTTTCAACAACGGTATTTTAATTTTTTTGCTCTATACAGAGTGTTTCCTAACTACGGTACGAAACTTCAGAGGGTGATTGGCTAGGTCGTTTTAAGAAAAAAAGTTCCTATGAACATGTGTCCGGAGTTGCTTTGTTTCTGAGATACAAGGCGTTGAAGTTTAAAGAAAAAAAAACGGTATTTATAAAATATCATAAATATCCTAAACTCGATTTGGTCGAAATTTGGTGCAGTTATTTGAAGTAATAAGGTGCTTATTTAGGTCTAACGAGATTGAAATTGTTAGCTACAGTGGCTCTCAGTGAGCTCCACAGCCATATTATTGACGAAAAGTACACCAATGACTTTTCTTAAAATTTTTATATTTTTAGATTAAGCAACTAAAAATACAATTTTTTACTTTCCTGTGTTTTCTATTATTCGTTTTCGAGAAAAAAATAAAAACCACATTAACTCATTCTAAAGCTATCCATGGACAACATAAAGTAAAACCAAAATAAATAAACAATTTCGACCTTAAAGTAATGAGCAAAATGTCCACCTTCTCATAAAATACGGGACTGCAATCGATTTGTTATTGAGTGTCTGACACTTAAAAAAAACGATATTTAAATATCATAAATATCCTTAAACGATTTGGTGAACCAATGACTTTTTTTGTTTTTTTTTAGATGAAGCAACCTCATTATGTGTATTATATATATTTTATTAGAAGGTGGACATTTTGATCATTTACTTTAAGGTCGAAAGTGTTTATTTTTTATTTTTGGTTTTTATTTTATGTTGTCCATGGATAGCTTTTAGAATGAGTTAATGTGGTTTTTATTTTTTTTTTTCTCGAAAACGAAGCTAGATATGAAGAAAACACAGGAAAGTAAAAAGTTGTATTTTTAGTTGCTTAATCCTAAAAAATATAAAAATTTTAAGAAAAAGTCATTGGTGTACTTTTTTTCGTCAATAATATGGCTGTGGTGCCCACTGAGACGCCACTGCAGCTAATAATTTCAATCTAGTTAGAGCTAAATAAGCACCTTATTACTTCAAATAACTGCACCAATTTTGGTCCAAATCGGTTTTAGGATATTTATGATATTTTATAAATACCAATTCCATTTTTGAAAAGAGCTCTTCAAGAGCTTTTCATTGATGTATCACAAGTCTAGGTTTTTAGATTGCTTAAGCTCTAAAAACGATAATTTTTGTTTATTTGATAGTAGGCTTAGACTAGGCTGCGTAATGGCCGCCCCGTAAGGTAACCATAGACATTTAAGATTCTTAGTGATGAACTTGTTACCCTATGGATCTTTTGTGATTGAAATTTAAAACTTATACAAAAAAAGTGATGCTTTTTGCAAAAATTAATACTTTCTAATATGACCTTAAACTAATAATAATTAAACACAACTGTAAAACAAAAATGTATCAGTAAAAGTTTCCAACACCTTGCGGGTTACTCGGCGTAACGGCGTACCCTATGTTTTAGCTCCAGCCTAGTTTCGGGCGAAGAAAACTCGTACACCTCATTTTTGGCGTGTCCCCATAGGTAAAAATCAGCGGGTGTGATGTCCGGTGATCTAGCTGGCCAAGCAATTGGCCCATTATTAGAGATTATGTTGTCATTTAAGGTATTTCTAAGGACCTCCATCACCTCCCTGGTACTGTGCGCTGAACATCCGTCTTGCTGGAACCACAAATTATACATTTCATTTGGCGGAACTGTATTTCTAATGGACGGTAAAATCTGTTCTTGCAGGAGTAGCAAATACTATGTCCATTCAGAGTTTCTTCAAAAAAACAAATGATTCAATTAAACGGTTAAATTAAACAGAAAAATAAATGTTTTATCTTATTGTGAGCCGTAAATTAAAGGTGCATTTTAAGTTACCTATGATGCCACACCAGACATTAAAGCCAAACCTTGTTTGTAGCCGTCTTTCTTCCTTAATTATGTGGATTTTCTGTATCCCAGCAGTGATAATTGTGCCTATTAAAAATTCCACAATTTGTAAACCGATTTTCGTCTGTCCAGAGAACCTTGGATTGGAAATTGGGTATCTGTTGACATTTAGTAATAAACCATTGACTAAAGGTGATTCGTCTATTGAAATCATTCCCCTGAAGACCCTGAAGTTCAAGAAATAAGATGCACGCTAATTTTGACATTTACATTATTTAAATTATAAGACGCGTATCATTTTTTATGAAACGGGGTGGCCATTACGCAGTCTAGTCTAAGCGTACTATCAAATAAACAAAAATTATCGTTTTTAGAGCTTAAGCAATTTAAAAAACTAGACTTGCGATACATCAATGAAAAGCTCTTAAAGAGCTCTTTTCAAAAATGTAAAAATCCAATATGGCGTCCGTATGAAAATCCAAAGTTTGGGTAAATATCTCAAAAACAAATAAAGTTAGAAAAATATTTTTATTTAAATTAAATTCTTCTTAAAAAAGTGTTCTAATAATGTAGTAATCTTAAAACCGTAAAATTGATAGTTTGCAAGCTACAGGCAAAAGTTAAAAATGCACCATTTTGTTTTTTTTTTAAATTATCTCAAAAACCATAAAAGATAAATAAAATCTGAAAGCAGATTTAATTTTGCAATTAAATTGTCTAAAACCACCCTAATTTAACCAACACTGTAGCTCTAATGGTTCCCGAGTTACCAATACATGTAGGCCCAATTTGGTACACACTGTATATAACATTTTTAAAAAATATAAAAACAGCTTTACAGATAAAGATTAACACTTACACGCCATAACAGTAAAACTCCACCCTTTTATGGAATACCAAAAATACACAAACCCGATATACCATTACATCCTATAGTTATTTGCATGAACTTACCTACACATCCAGCAAAATTTCTACTTACTATTTTAGATCCTTTAGTAAAGAATACTGACTCATACATTAAAAATATCCAACATTTTTTAGAAAAATTAACACACATTGACATAGACTCAAATAACACCTTGGTAAGTTTTGATGTTGTTAGTTTATTTACAAATGTTTCTGTCCATAAAACATTAAATATTGTTAGAAATAAATTGATAAATGATGTTCAACTTGGCGAACGAACCAAACTAAACATAAACTCCATTCTTAAATTATTAACATTTTGCGTACAAACAACATATTTTCAATATAACTTTAATAAACAAACTTCTGGCATAGCCATGGGTTCACCTTTATCACCATTATTAAGTAATATTTTTATGGAAAATTTTGAATCCAATTGTGTACAAAACTATTATTATAAACCCTTAATTAGGTAGTGATATATAGATGACATTTTTCCTATTTATCAACATGGCGAACATTGTGTAAATAATTTTTCAACACACATTAATACACAAAAGCCTACTATTCATTTCACTTTAGAAAAAGAACAAAACTCACAACTTTCTTTTCTTGATATTCTAATTAAAAAAAGATGTGAATAATTTTTGAAACTAAAATTTACGGAAAACCTACACATACAAACAGATACTTAAATTTTAAATCTAATCACCCAATAATGGTAAAAAAAGGAGTTGTTAAAAGTCTTTTTGATAGAATTAAAATAATTTAATCAAAACAAAAAAAACAAAAGAATTTTTAAAAAATATTTTAGTTCAAACTAATTATCCTCTTGATTTTATAAACAAATGCTTTATAAAATTTGAACAACCAAATTTAAGACAAAATCAAAATATACCTATTACAAATCTATTTTTACCATATATTCCTGGCTTATCAAATAGAATACAACGAATAGGCAATAAATTTAATATTCGTACTATCTTTAAAACACAAAACACTATTAGATCTCAACTAACAAAAACTAAACCATACAATATAAACAAAAATACAAAAAATGATATTTATTAGATCCCTCGTGAATGTTATAAACACGCATTTGATAATAACCACATAATAAACTGGAATGCTTTTAGAATTTTAGCAAAGGATACTTTTTCCAAAAAACCTAAAAAAAGGAAAGTGCATTTATTTTATTAAATAAAGATAAATGTGTAGCATCAATATCTGTTTATTTAAATGATACTAATAAATTCAGGTCAACTTAAAATCAATTAACACACCACACCACATTTTTTGTCTTTTTAAATACTATAAATATACCAGTCAAATGACCTAATATCATTTATGACACAACATCATAAAAATTGAAACGCTATCAGAATTTCCTAAGTTTTTAAAGCAAAACTATATAAAATTCAGTTTAATTTTTCACTTTAATTTTATCTTGACAACAACGGTGACCGACTTGCCACCGAAAAGTAGATTAATATTTTTGATTTTTGGGTTTTTTGGGTGTTTTTCTTCTTTTTTGTTGCAGGCGATCTGCAAGTTCATAGGGGTCAATAGGGTTAACCAGGCTCAGTTCGTTGTACCCTGCGGGACCCGGACCGAAGAGGAAGAAATTATATCTTAAATTTGCGACATACTGTAAAAATATTTCTTTCATCACCACTTAATAGTTTTGAAGCTTTTAAAGACGAATACTTGGTTGACAAACACTGTACTGATTATACCAGTAATCCCCATAATATTTACCTAAAGTTCATTTACAACTACTCATAATTGGGTATTTACCGTATTACCTGTATTATTATAGTGTATGGTTGCATTTTCTTCTGACTAATTGGGTACAGTTATAACAATACAAAAATAATGTAAACATCATGCAGGTCTACCTAACAATAAATGAAATTCACAGTGAGTGTAGAGTTGCCAAACAATAATTTGCTAAACCTGAACAAACGAAACAGAAAACTGTTTGTTAGTTAATCCAACTAATTAAATATTTGTAAGAATGCTGTCTGTCTAAGTTTTATTGTTTTGCGAGAATCGATTACATCAAAAGAAATATTTATGATAGTTTAACTTTTGCTCTCATTCCCATAATGGTGAAATAAATATAGGATTGCAAATCAAAAAAAAAAGGATCATTATTAAAACATAGCCACTATCTCACGATGACCGACCATCTAAATATTTCGAAAACTACTGCGGTTTAGTTATAAGGAAACGCTTTTAACACAAAACAAATATTTTCTATTCTTGATATTCTAATAAAAAAAAAATGTGAATAATTCTTAAACTAAAATTTACGGAAAACCTACACATACAAACAGATACTTAAATTTTAAATCTAATCACCCAATAATGGTAAAAAAAGAGTTGTAAAAAGACTTTTTGATAGAATTAAAATAATTTATTCTGATCAAAACAAAACAATTTTTAAAAGATATTTTAGTTCAAAATAATTATCCTCTTGATTTTATAAACAAATGCTTTATAAAATTTAAACAACCAAATTTAAGACAAAATCAAAATAGACCTATTACAAATCTATTTTTACCATATATTCCTGGCTTATCAAATAAAATTCAACGAATAGGTAATAAATTTAATATTTGTACTATCTTTAAAACACAAACCACTATTAGATCTCAAGTAACAAAAACTAAACCATACAATATAAACAAAAACACAAAAAATGTTGTTTATTAGATCCCTTGTGAATGTTATAAATTTTATGTAGGTAACACTTCCAGACCATTAGCCAAACGTATTAAAGAACATAGAACATAAATTAGAAATACAGAATTCCACAAATCAAAAATCTGACCATCTAAATATTTCGAAAACTACTGCGGTTTAATTATAAGGAAACGCTCTTTACACACAACAAATATTTGTTTTATTTAAAACATTTTGATGTTGTGGTTACTATATCTTTAGCTAAATTATTATTCATGGAGGTAAAATATTTTCACCGACATGGTGAAAAAATAACTTTATAAATTAGTTTGGATTTTGCTTGATATGGTGTTGTCTCCTTCGTGGTCGTTCGTCGTTTTGATCCCTTCTAATCCCGACTTAGAAGATTCAGAGCTTACTCTAAGGGGATTGGAAGGATGTTGGCATGTACCGGTGGCTAGCTTGGACGCTGAAAATTAGACTCTTGTGTTCGCGACTAATTTTAGCTCTTCTGAGTACAGAAGCTCTTTGGTTTACTTCTAAAAAGGCATTGACCTCTTCGGCTTTCCTGGCTAATATTTTTTCGGAAGTTATAGTTAGTCCGGGGACCATGAAGATGTCTGTTGATTTCTTGACGAAACATCGGGAGTGCTAAAAGTTTTTTTAATGCGGCTAAATTCCGGAGTCTTCCTGGGAATTTCTACACCTATATCGACCTTCTAGGTGCAGGTCCCCGGAGTTATTGGATTGGGACTACTGCTTGGCACTGCTGGAGCGCTAAGTTCCGGTGTAGCACCAGTACTTCCGATGAGTGAGTCGTGTTCCTAAAAGCTTTCGACTCCCGTTAACCCTTCTAAGTAGTTAGCCTCTGCAGATAGGTTGTTAAATCCGCGGCTGCGCACTCCTGGACCTAAAGCCAACACTTCTTAAGGGTAAGTCGTGTTTCTGAAAGCCTTTCGAAATTTTTGATACCTCGTTGGAACTTCTAAGACATGAGTCCTGATGTTCGTGACTAAATTTCCCAGAGACACTAACACTAGCTGCAGGGGCGTAGCTACCGCCGTATCTGCCATACCACTTATACGGGGCCCCCGGGCCACGGGGGCCCCCAACGTGCGTAAGTAAAAATTAATACTTATAACTTCCCAAATTTTAAAACTTAAATTTTAAATACGATTAAAGAATATGGAATTGATTTGACTAAATGTAGAAGACAGGGTTACGATGGAGCAAATGTTATGTCGGGGGTTTATATAGGATTACAAACCCTAATAAAAGAGCATGCTCCGAATGCTGATTATGTTCATTGTTCTGCGCACGCATCAAATTTAGTTTTAAACGATGCTGCGAAACATGTTCGTGAAGTGTCGACTTTTTTCGGTAATTAAGAAAAAATATATAATTTTTATGGCAATAGTATAAAGCGATGGGCAATGTTAAGTGACGATTCATCTGAAAAATGTTTAATTATCCTCTAAAAGTTATGACCTACCAGATGGTTTTCAAGGAACAACGCTTTATTAGCGGTAAAGAAAAATTATTTATTAATCATGAAAACTGTGTACTAACTTAATTTAATTTCGAATAAAAAAGATGAACGTGAAGAATGCAAAAATATAATTAACATTTTAGAGAGTTATGATTTCTTAGTGCTTGTCACATCTTTTTCTTCACTATTTGAAATCATTAATCCTGTTTTTAAAGCTCTGCAGGATGAAAACAATAACTTACAGAAAACTAGTATTTTATTAAGTAATCTTTTGAATAGACTGTGCGAATTAAGACATCAAAATTCATTTAATAGTTTGCTAAATGAGTCCAAAGATTTAGCAAAAGAGTGGGGAGTAACTGTTTTTTTTTTAAACAAAAGATAACAAAGCGTTTTTTTAATGAGTTATCACAAGATGATAGAATTTCGGACCCGAAATCCTATTTCAAAGTCAATGTATACTATTGCTGTTTAGATAGATTAATTTAATAAAATTTAATAGTCTTGCATCCAGTTTTCCGGAGATAGTAACAGCATGCTTTTTATTCTTGACCCTTCCAGTTACAACCGCAACTGCTGAAAGAAGTTTTCCAAAATTAAAACTGATAAAAAATTATATAAGAACTTCGATGGGACATGAACGCCTGTCAGACCTGTCACTATTGTCCATAGAGGCAGAAACTTTAGAAAAACTAGAGTCATCAGCTATAAATGATTTAATAAATCATTTTGCCCCTTTTTTTCGGAAGAGTGTATATTTAATTTGAATCGTTTGTAAAAATTTTGGAAAAAGTGACAGATAGATAATTATGATGAATAAATATTTTTATTAATTTTGTGCAAACATTTTTTTTCTTTTGTGAAAAATCTTTACCTTTCATAAGGGCCCTCCAAACAAATTTTTATACGGGGCTCCGCCAAGGCACGCTACGCCACTGAATAGCTGGCTCCTTAAGGCTGTAAATACGCCTCTATAGTATCTCTGTAGTATCCCCCGGGCTCATCCAGCCCGGCCTCTTTCTACTTCTGTCTTCCAAGATGTTGGTGCCGGCTAGCAAAGGGCAAGGCTAGCGGCTTTCTAGTCTTAACCTGAAATTAAATGCTTAGTGCCGGCGATTTAACTCGCGGCGCCTAAGCTAGAAAAATAAAACTGACCTTAAAAAGTCTAGCTACCGACATTTTACCGTCGGCCTTCCTTATTTGTCTACGATTTCTGAAAATGATAAAAAAAAAAACAAATAAAACAGAATGTATGTTTTAATACCACAGGACTCCTTATTTACAATCCGCGTCGAAAAACTAAAACCGGTGCCTTCCGTTGACAGTTTTTATTCTAGCAGAAAAAAAGTAAAAAGTATGATAAAGCTGCTAATATTAAACACATATATACACTTATAGTAAGTGTTTTTAGTTTTTCCTGAAGTCTACAAAAACACTTTTCTTAAATATAAGCAGTCCCATTTTTAACAATAACATAACACGTAGTTATAAAAAAATCGTGGGGCATTTTTTAATAAAAAAAATAAAAAAAAAACCTTAAACACATCTTTTAAAGTTGGTGGATATTTACGATAAAGGGTGTCTTTTATAGTTTCTATTATTTTGGTATTTTAGTTTATTTCTGTTAATAATATTTTATTTTCTTATAATTTGCAATAATATTCCATAAAGTTAATATTTTTTTGCTATTAATTGGCGCGTGTATGAAAAAAGTGTAATAAGTCAAAAAAGTATAAAAGATGAGTTAATATAAATTAAACATTCACTAAAATAATTTAAATTATTTTATATTTTTTTATATTCTTATAACTTTTTTATTTGAAAAGTTTCTTATAATTGCCAGAATATTTTAAAAGAAAATTTCAATTATTTTAGTTATTGTTTAAATTGCTTTTAATTTTTTTTACTTATTTTTCTTTTCCCATACACGCGTCAATTAAAGTTATTAAATACCGTGGTTCTTATTTCAATATCATTTGTAAGAAGCTAAACAGAGTTATTTCTGTTAATTACATTCTAGTTAGACTTAGGGGTTAATTCAAAAACATATTTGAATTTGGCTGCATTCTGTGCGCACCCAAAATGTGTAATGTGGGTATATTAGGTGGTCGATTGTGCGAGAATCAATCAATCAATTATTAATTAATTATTTTAACAATTTATTTTCTGTTATTGAAGTATCTATTACAAAAAAAATATTTTATTTATTTTCCATGCGCTGTTTAAAACCCTATATATGTATATTTTCTTTGTTTTTTTTTTATAACCTTTTGTGGCATTTAGAGCTAAATTGCTTTCTCTAATTAAATAATGTCCAAAATAATTTAAAATGCCTTATCATCACCTAATAATAAACAACAAAGTTATATTAACATCTTCATTAAAAATAGGCAAACATTATAAAAATGGGTATCCTAAAAACAATTTATTAATAAAAAAAAACGGCTTTTTAAATATATAAAAGAACAAAATTAATGACAAACTTTATAAAAGTTGAAAAACATGATTATAAGCAAAAAACAAATAGCTTTTTGAAATACGCTATTTAATAATATTATGTGGGTTTGTTTTTACACAAAGTAGATCATTTTAAAAAATAAGCTTCAGATTTTTTTAAATTATTATAAATGTTCTGGATTTTAAAGCTTAATTTTTTTAGACAACTTATTTTTTAAGACAGTACTTTCTAAAGGCAACAGGCCTGCCAAACTCTACACTCCTATTTTAACAATTTTAATTTATTCTTTTTCGCAAAATAGCACTTTATTATTTTTGGTCAATGCGTAAAAAAATATATGTATATCGTATTACTTATACAACTGAACTAAGTGTGACATATTGAACATGGGATGTACTAATCGGTTTTGGTATTGTAATCAATATGTTATCTGATTAAACCTATGTATGTGTATATTATTAAATATTTATTAATGACACTAAAACAATGTTTGCATAGAATTATTATCCATATTAGTAAGTAAATTTGGATATCGTATAAACAGTTATAAATTCATTATATCCATATGTAAACCTATAATTACTTTATTCTGCACTGTCATACAAATTAGTGAGAGAACATGTTTAAATATTGTATCCAGCCCAAAGAGTAATATTAAATATATCTTTAAATAATTAACTTTTAAACCATAACACAATTTTTGAAAATTCTAATAAAAGTGTTAACCAAATATATTTTAAATAAACGTCATGAAAGTTATAGGCAAAAATTAAACAAAAATCTTTATTTAATTAAACCCGTTTATTAAAAATACGACTCACAACATACACATACTGCAATATCAACAAATTGACACAGTCGGCTATGATAATGTAGTATTTTAGGAACTCTGTATTTTATATTTTTCATTTCTGAGTCCACTCATACAGAGTGTTTAAAATTTAACTCCCACCATCGCGATTTTCGTTTTTATTTTTTAACGAGTTTATTTCAAAAGAAAAAAAATCTAAAAATACATTCTTATTAAAACTTTTTACACTTCATCTATTGGCGAAGTCAAAAATTTCTTACAACTTTTCGTTTTCGCTGAACCATCATTAACTTTATTTTTTTTTTTTTTAAATACAGCCCTCGATTGTTTACTGCATTTTTTAAAGTAGTTTTAATCCCAGTTACAATGATGTAAAACACTTGATATTTTTCTCTGTTATACATTTTTGTAATTAAGGTAATAAGGGATTTAAAAAAATTTAAAAAATCAGGGCTGTGTTTAAAAAAATCAAGTTGATGATGGTTTAACAAAAACGAAACGTCTTAAGATTTTTTTACTTTACCAATGCATAAAGCGCAAAAGGTTTCAACAAGAATGTATTTTTAAAATTTTTCTAAATTTTAAAATAAACCGGTAAAAAAATTAAAACGAAAAGAAAAAATTTCAGTTTTTTCGCCATATTTGCCAGAGTACAAAAAATATCTTCAATTTTTCAAAGATGTATAATTGGACTCCGTAATTTTGCCTTAATTTCAACTTCTTCGTATCTTTTACCGTTTCCGAAATCCCAATGGTGAGAGTGAGAGAATTTGAAACACCGTGTATATGTAGTGTTTTTCAGAAATGATTCATGTCTGTAATATTTTTATTTTTTAAGGTAAAAGAATAAGATTTTGCATATCGGTATTTGGCATAAATATGCATAGTTTGTTTTGCTTCAAAATTTTTAATTTTTTTTAATTTTAATCTAGGGAGCCAAGCCTACGTTAAAAAGGTTCATTTTTAATTAAGTAGCCATAAAAAAGTTAATTTTATTTTTGTTTTTACTGTTTCCCCAAACAGAATTAACTAAAATAGTACTTATACCGTTTAACAACACAATAATTAATTTATTGCGTATTTTCTTAAAACACTTTTATTCAAAAATACGGATAATTTGATACCAAATTATTAGAAACAAAATGCTCTTTTAAAATATAGTAACGAGTTACCTTTGTTCAATGTGAAAAAAAATGCCTATGACCATAAATGGGATTTTGAAACCAGATGATTAAATCCATTTTTTAAGAGTACTTGACTTTAAATTAATCATTTTAACGTAATAGTCTAAGAGCCATTAAACAGCTGATGACATATAATTTAAATTATACCTACCGTTCATGAGATGCAGGTTATTACATTGTGGCAGAACTTTCCGAAACTTCTTTTCAATACATAAAAACTGTTGAATATTTTATGAACTAGTATGAATATAAAAAATAATATAAATAATATAAATGATCATAGTGGCTGTCTTTACATAGATTATTGGTAAAATATAATAATGGCATATTGAATATATTTAAATGACATTATCATTTTTATTTTTTTAATTCTTTAGAGCAAAGTATAAATTAAGAATCAAAATATTTATTGTAAACAATATTTTGAAAAAAATCTTCATATTTTCTTTTCATATTTCCGTGCCATCAACTTCTGAATCGTTGTCTTCATCGTAGAAGAGAATGTCTTCACCGGCTTTATCGGTTTCTGAAATTTAAAATCAAAATTAGCAAATCGAATATCATATTTAAATTTAATTCTGTAGACATGGCAATTGATCTGCTTCGAACCATTTAAACATAAAGGAGCTTCCTTGCTTCATCCAACCATACTACAGTGAGTCCAACGTTGTTGGTTGTTTTTGAGAAGCATTTTCCAAACGCTTGAAATATAATGACTTTTTGAAAAGTTTTGAGTTTTGCCAGAAGAAAACAGGTCGTTGCTACGACATTGTACCAGTGTAAAATACTGTAGTGATATAGTCAACAAAATGCAATATTATTTATCAATATCTCGTAAGCTCATGTGTTCACCTCATGCATCGATGTCAACGTTTTAGAATAAACTGAGGACATTCTTACTCGAACGGGAAGAAATATTTTACCGTCTGCCAGTTCAAAGCAACCTGCAGATCCGTCTGCCGTGAAAAATATATGCTTTTCATACTGTCAAAAATAACATATATAAATTTAAGATTTCTTAAAAAAGATTTTTTTTATTTCGGAAAATTTTGCCACAACGTTATAACTGTAAATGGCCTGACATTTTGTTTTTGAATACCTTTAATAATATATTTTGACATATTTAAACGGCAGCTTTTTTTTAAATTTGGTTTGTCAAATTTTAGCGCCTGGCTAACCTGCATCTCATGGACGATAGGTATAACGGACTAACTGAGGAAATTTGAGGCTTTCTTAAATTATGTGTCATTAGCTATTAACTGGCGAAACTAAAAATTTTAACACAGAAATGTCAAAAAAATTACATATAAGGCGTCATTGTATTTAGAAGTTGTATATTCTATTAAAATAGAAGAAAATTGCTCCCATCTACAATTTGGCAGTAGTAATTTCCGAATAACCGGAAATACTACAAAACATGTGAACAGGCTTATCAATGCATATTTATGTCAACTTTCGACATGCCAACATTCATTTTTTTATCTTAAAAAATAAAAAATGTTACCTAGAGGAAACACCCGCCATATAAAGTAACCTTAATCCAATAAGACAAGTAAATATTTTACCCATATTTTGCACTAGATTCAAAGTAAAAGGCTAAGTCTCCGGAGTCATAATTTCTTATATATTTAGCCCATAATAACATCTTAAACTTAAATGATGAATACAGAAGTGAAGGGGATAATGATTACACAAGAATAACACAGATTTTAGATTTGTTATATAGTTATATATGGCTAGAATAAAATTGCAACTCGTTTCACAATGATAATTCTAATACAATTTGCTATATCCTAATAATTATGAGAAAAACATGCGTATAATTCTAATACAGACAACAGCAGCCAGATGAGGAAAATGTCCTAATGTATAGTCTGATGGGATGATCCCGAGATTAAGAGTGCATTTACGCTACACCTTAGGGGTCGGGCGAAAGGACGCGGAGTCGGTGGGTGGAGACTAACAAACTCGCGCATCACAATTTTCGTATAGCCGCATTAAAAATATTATATTTTATTTTGGTTCTTTCAAATTCGGTGTATCGATACGATGTTGCTTCCGATTGCAAGCCTACAGGAGATAACGTTTTTCGGTAACTATTTTTCACTTAAATGTCATAATAAATTATACACCATTTTAAAGGTAAGGAAATGATCTATGCCTCTGCTGTAACGGATTTTTAAAATATGAGTCGAGTAAATAGTATCTAAACATAACGGATTTTAGGGTGACTTTCACTTAAGGAAATATTAAAAACTAAATCCAAAATTAAAAAACTATTACAGCCGAAGCCTAGATTTAAATGTTGGCTTTCATTTGGTTTTTGAAAATAGGGTATTTTCACTCAATTGATATTGATAATGTTGTGTGTAAAAATTAAAAGTAGAAACACAATTAAGCAAAACCTGCTAAATAACACGGAAAAATACAAACCCCTTACTTTTCTATTTAAGGTTTAATTATCATTGTAATTTAAATAGCCCGCCACTCCCCTAACCAATCAAATTCAACATGGATGCCAAGTCTGTTTAGGAACTATCGATATCGACAATCGTATCGATTTTAACGAAATGCTAAAATGCGAAATGCATTTTAGACTTTACACTAAAACACAGCCAGACTACCTAAATAGTTTCAATTGGAATAAAACATAAAAACTTACATCAAAATGGTTTTCACAACAATAATAGACATGTCCTTTGGGCATTTTCTCAATACCTACAGCAGCACACCAGGCTTTTCTCCTATCGTCTTGTTTTGGAAGAGAAAAGAATATTTTTGAAGATCCTAAACTCGGCCGGCTTCTGGTTTCGCAAATAATAACAATACACTTTTTTTCATTTTGAATAAAATAACGGAAATTTACTCGTAAAAAGGGTTCATATCAAGGAAAGTTTGGCGATAATAAGAACTATAGTAATAAATTAGAATATTTGGAAATAATACACACTATTTACAAATTAGAAATTATTAATAAATATTAGAGGTTACAGGTTATACAGGTTGACATTGACAATATGACAATTGAGAGGAAACGCCAACTTTGTAGATGTTGCGCATATCGATATTTGATGACAGACGTATCGAATAACAAAAAGCTGACAACAAAGCAGAAATTCCACCAATAGAAAATTTAGGGCCGTGACGTCACGGGCCTACAAAATTCAAACTTAAAATTGATTTTTATGGCGTTTCCGGAGGCCAAAAAAATCGGGAAAAAATATTTTTGGCCTTTATTTTCATGTGGCTTTGCAATAAGCTAATAAAAAAAATCATGAAAAACGCCTATTATCGATGACTTATACCGTGTTTGAGAAAAACATTATGCCCCGAACCCCAAATTGGATCCAATTTTCGCAGCGCGAATGGACTCTCAAGACAAAAAAATCACAGTGCTTAATTAAGGCAGACTTCTAAAGCCGAGTTGTCGGAGGAGATTTATAAGATGATATGTTAATAGAACACGTGACATATAATGGATAAATGGAATAAAGCAACGGAGCAAAAAAATGTTATTGACGAACTTGGCCCAAATGTGCGTAAAAGTGGATACCAAACCCAAACTCAGACTCAAACAAGTGCTATATTAATTATTGATATTTGCATTTCGTGTCTTATACAAAATATTTACAGTTTAGGTTTTCAGATTTTACTTGCTCAGGATCTAAAGACAATTTAGCCAGATTGGCCAGAGCTGTTTGTCGCTCTTATGTGGTAAAATTCCTGATTTTTGTCGTGTTTATATCGTCGTTTCCCGGTATCATAGGCTTGCGCACAGTGGGTGCCGTGGGTGCCGTTGCACCCCCACTAGTCTGAAATAAAAAGATTACTGTATTTAAAATATGAAAATTATTATTTGATAAGGTTTGATTTAAAAATTACAATCCTTAGATTCAAATGTATGAAATGTTAGATTCAAATGTATGAAATGTATCGTATCCAGTTTTATTCACTTCATTATTATTATTATTATTATTATTATTATTATTATTATTATTATTATTATTATTATTATTATTATTATTATTATTATTATCTCGGCACCCACACCAGCTTTACCCTGCGCACGCCTATGCCCGGTATGACCATACAAACGACTAAGCAGTTTACTATTACTTAGGAAAGTTTAAGTATTATATGTTTAATTGAGTTGCATTGCTCTTGTGTTATTGGTTTTCACAAGAAATGGCTTGCAAAAACCTGCTTCATTTTACCAGGTACGCGCAACGCGCGTTTTGCCAACGTGGAACCGATTTTTGTATGCCGGTATTGTAGAACTCCCTGGTTTTTTAGTCCAAAAATTTGTCGGACTGCATTTATTTCACCATCTCGAGTTGTAAACTGTCGGTGCCTAATGCAGTTGTCAAGAGACAAAAAAAAGGTGATAATCACTTTGCGAAATGTCGGAAAAATATGACGGGTGCGGTAACGTTTCCCAGCCGAGTTCAGAATTTTTTTTCTCGGGTCACTTTTGCGGTATGAGGCTTGGCGTTATCCTGCAATAATATCACTTTCTTCCGACCGATCAAAGAATGCTGTTTCTGGATGAGTGCTGCTTGTACTTGTTAAGCTCACAATATAAGTTAGCAGTGATGGTTTGACCCCTTTCCAAAAACTCATAATGGACAATTCCAGTTGCTCTCCACCAACTACACAACAAAACCTTGTTTGGGTGCAAGGAAGCCTTGGACGTGTGTGGTAGCAATGGTACGAACGCTTAGAATTCGAATACAAGATCCATTTTTCGTCGCAGGTTAATAACCGATTAAGAAATGGTTCATTAGCGTTGCGTGAAATGTTTGCTGAACAAATGGTAAAACGACTTAATTTGTTATCATTTGTCAATTAATGTGGGACTCATTTGATTAACTTCCACTTCTTTTCTAGCTGATGAAGATGCAACCGGATATTTTCAGAACTCACATTAAACATTTCTGCAAGTTCTTGGCACGTTGTCCTGAAATTTGCGTCCACAACCTATCGAATATCCTCGTTATTCATGATTTTTGGACTCCCTGAGCGCGGTTCATCGCTCAGACTAAGATCTCCCGAAAAAAAATTTTTGAACCACTTTTGTGCTGTTCGATTACTAACGGCATCATCTTCAAATGCATTACATATTTTTCGCCCCGCCGCTGCAGCTTTTGTATCAAGTTTGTACTCATACAGTAAACACCTTGAAGTACTGTTTTATTCGTCGCCATTTTCAATTATTAAGACTAGGAATGTAACAATTTTCAGCAACTTTTTATGTGTGTGAGAAAGAAAGGATTCATACTAAAGTGACAGCAGGTAACAAACAATCGCTATCGATCAACAACATAAACAATATCCATGGCAATGTGCGATATACAGCAACCGCACGAACTTATTTGGTTACCTGATACTTAGTTGTTTGTTTTTGGTTTTTAGTTAATAAAAGTTGGATTTCAAAGATGGGGTTAGATAAAAGGGACTAGTCCTCATCTCCATAAAAAAAGGGAAGTCTCCAGTACAACGGTTTGTGTATTGTTTGGTCTTATGGTAAATGTCTGGTAAGAATAGACGATGGTGCTAGTTTACGATAGAATTTGCCAGATATGTTTTGTATAAATTGATCTAAGTATTTTCTCTACGTCCGTCATGTTATGTAGTGAGTCTATTCGTTCGTAGCGGTCTGACGAAGTTATGCACCTTAAGATCTTATTTTAGTGTTTTTTAACCTTACGTATTGTCAAAAATATATTTTTATTGGTATTGTGTATTCGATATGCTACACCATGCCGGTGCAGCATATGTTATTATAGGTCTTATAACTTGTTTGTATTTAAACCTTTTATTTTCTGGAGAAAGGCCAGATCTGGGGGAAAGCATTGCATATAGGCTGTGCTGTGCATTACTGCATAAGCCCTATGCAATACGTGGGTAACATGTTGCTTAAATGAGAGTTTCTCATCAATAATGACGCCGAGATATCTCGTTGTTTTAAGCGGTAGAATGGGTTTGTTATTTATTTTTAACGGGATGTTGATTATATTATTGATAAATTTCTTTGTTATTATCATGCACTCACTTTTATTTTCATTTACATTGATTTTCCATTTATCCCACCAAGGTTTTAAATAGTGGAGATGGTTCTGTATATGGGTTTTCGCCACGTTAGCGAAGTACGAATGTGTACATATAAGTAAGTCGTCTGCAAAAAGTGCCACCTTAGTTGAGGGGTATTTTGGAAAGTTTGCTGTAAACAGGTTATACAGTTTAGGCGATAATACCATGCCTTGTGGTACCCCCGCGTGTACTTTCCTTTTGCCTGACAAGGTATTTTTAACTTGGAAGAATCGGTTGCTGATGTATGAATGGACTTACTTAACCACATACATAACTAGGTTATGTTGTTTAACTAACTTGTAGATTAGGCCATTGTGTCATACCGTGTCAAAGACTCTCTTGATATCAAGAGCCAATAACACGATGTTTTGTTTCATGTTTATGTGGTTAAGCGCCTCCTGTATTACTCTGAAAATGAGTAGAGGGATACCAAACCGGTGCACCCAGCATTGCGAATACTGCCGTGGTGAAATCAGGTCTGTGACGATGCGCGTGGGCGCCGCAAGCATCAATCGCGCATCAATCTCATAAACTAAATTACTGGAAAACGATTTATGTATGTATAGGGTAATTTAACCATCTGACAGACTAAGATTTTTCTTTGAAGATCCTTTAAAGTGTATACATTTTATAATATACAAGGAGCGTTAAATAGTCCTGGAATATTAAATTTGTATTTTTTTATTGAAACAATCTGCACATAAGTAGATATTTAATTTTAACTAAAATTAAAAAAATATATATAATATATATATTTTATACATACGCTTTCTAGTTTTTGAGTTCGACTTAAAAAAAAAACAAACATTTCCCAACATCTAATTTATTGCAGTGTTCTGTCTTAAATTTTGCTAGGACAGTCTTCATATTCGGTAATGAGAAAGCAAAATTTAAGGTTAGCCAACAAAATCAAAATATTTTAAATAAATTATACAGGGCGTTTAAGAAACATGCCTAAACGTCAGAACTTATAAATTAAAACAGTATCACTTTTTTAAATAGAACATACCATGTATTATTATTCTATTTTACAAAGAAGCAAACAAACATCGTTACTATTTGTAAATATACTAACATGGTGCAGCAAAAATATATCGACAATAAAGCGTATAAGTACCAGTTGGCATCAAAAGGCATTCTGTTAGTACAAAAAAATGAAACTTGTGTAGAAAGTATACGCTACAATATGGCTGTTCATAAGACTTTAAGAAATAGTAAGTAATTATTTTAAAACAATTTTTAATTTTTAAAAATCCTGTCTCCTCTTCTTTTTAAATATTAAATTACCTGATATAGATTGTCAGAGCTTTTTTTAGTTCATTGTATAAAAAAAATATTAATCAGTGTTAAAAATTAAAGTAACCAACCTAAATTTTCAATGTTAACTTGTTCTTACAGTAAAAAAAAAATAATCACTCCTTTTTCTGCTTTTTCAAATTTAAAATATGTTTCACTCCAGCTCTGGTGCAAGCACTTTTTCTAGGAAAATGTCAGCGATACTGGCAATTTTTAAATCAAGACATCGGCAAGGTGTGTTTTATATAGGTACAGGGCCCGCCTTAGGGGGTGGAGGCAACCCGAGCATCTGCCCGGAGCAGCAAAATTTGGTGCGGCATTTATATTAAAATATAAAACAAGTAAGTAAATAAATAAAGCCGCCTTTGAAAGCCAGCAATTTAATTTTTAATTTTTTGCCCATTGGGCATTTACTATTTTCTTTGTGAACAATAAAATAATCATTATGATGAATTTATAAGAAGTTTTAAAATCGATCTGCGTCGCGACGTCCTCTTTGTTACGCCGAATTGTGCCGAATACGCAAAAATTCCCATTTAAAAAACTTTTTATTTTAGTCCAAAAGTATATATGTTAAGTTAAAATATTTTTTCACTATTGTTGTATGTACTTTCTTTTGTACTGCTAAAGGTTCAGAAAGAATATTTTTTATTTTTAGAAAAAAAAACATTGTTTTTAAATTGTTTCTATTTTGTATTTGAAATCTAATTTAATTTTTAACTTAATTCAATACCCCCTTCCAGAGCTGGGTAGAAATGAAATCTTCTGGAATTGAATCCAGGAATCGATTACTTTTGTTTTCAATAGGATCCGTGATCCGGATTAGTTATTTAATTTTAAAATGATCCGGAATAGACTCCTTTCTGGAAGGATCTGATTCCAAAAAGGAATCGATTCCTTATATTTCTAATTTAATAAAATGTCAAAATTCGCCATTTTGAATACGCTATTTAAAATTTCCAAATGTTCACCTTAGATTCTTAATCAGCATCACATTGATTTTCGAAAATTAAGATAAAGAATTTTAAAACACACCTAAAATGTGATTTTTAACAAAAATATGTTGTTTTTAAAGAGAAACAGCATTTAAATAAAACATTTTTTTTTTCGTAACCATAGAGTGCGGTATCCAAAAACGGGCATACATTTTACTTGCATTTATGTTAAAAGCTCGGATTGCTTGATCTTCATAATTTTTGTTATCCTTAAGATAACCCTAAAGGACTTTTAAATAGCACATTTAATTATTTCTATTCAGGGTGTCATCCAAAAATAAATTTAAAATCTTAATACATTTTTATATTCCGTAAGCAGAGAAATTATTAAACGGTACTGCTAAAACTTCCTGTAAAATTACAACAGGATGTCCCATTTATAAGTTCTGTTCGATACTACGATAATACTGTTCAAAAAAACGTTTTATTTATGAGTAGATTCATGTTGATCTCCGAAATATCATATTTAAATTTGAAGAATATTCACCAAAAACTAATTTGGCTAAGAATTACAGCACTTTAAAATAAGGCTTAAATTAAATATCGCGACTCGGCCTCCGTGCTAAAATCTACAACATACAAGGGAATAGGGTAATAAAGAGTTTAAAAACCCTTTAGTCCAAATATTACAATCCAGTCATAACTTATAAATAATACAACCACAATAAAAAAAAAACATTATATTTCGGGAAATACCATATGCCGCTTATATAAATGAGATGAAACGGGAAAACCGATAATTTATAATTTAATATTTTATTTTCCTATGCATATTATAATAAAAGGCAATAAAACATGTTTTAGTGATTGCACATTTATTTTCTGATAAAAATAACAACTTTTTGTTACACATGAATAAATATTATATTGACAAGTACTCCAAACTACATATAAACCAAAGACAATATATGTATATTGCCCCTTGTAATTAAATTAAGAACTAATTTCATAATACGTCGTATATATGTATGTTCGTATTGAAATGACGATTACCGTTTTACCTAGATATATTTTAGTTTTCTTTTTAATATGTAGATATTTGTCAGTAAGTTCCCTCATCGTTACTGTATTAAAAAAAAATTTGGAGGTAAATATATTAAATATAGTACAAACAATTCTTAATTATTGTAATTATAATTTTACACATATAGTTATTTAAAAACAAAATTGTAAATTTTTATAGCTAGGAATAATTAGGATTTTTAATTCTTAGTTAAGTTGGAGTAGGCATCATCCGTCTCCTATAACGCATATATATATATATATATATATATATATATATATATATATATATATATATATATATATATATATATATATATATATATATATATATATATATATATATATATATATATATATATATATATATATATATATATATATATATATATATATATATATATATATATATATATATATATATATATATATATATATATTAAATAGACTGATGCTTGTTTTACTATATTAAATTTAGAGCATAATCTGGTAAATGTACTTTTATTATATTTCTTTTCATACAGCTAATAAATGATGGGAAAAAAATAAAAAAGACCCAATCAATGTAATAACAATAACAAAGAAATAAAATTTTATTGTATAAACAATAACGTGTAAAAGTGTCCCGAAATTATCCAGCATAATCCTCGAATTTAAAACATCTTTTATTATTTTTCTCATAAAATATTTTTTGTTCACTTCTTAAAGGATGTTTATTAAAACAGACATATCAGTAAAAAACTTGCTAAGTCAAGAAAAACGGGACAAAATTGTAGACGGAATTTTAGATCTCAGTATTTCAAGATGTGAAATTTTTGAATAGGAATTTGACCATTACCAAACCATTACATTACAAAACGTCTTCAGTTTGCGTTTGTATTTGATCTATTTGTAATATTTATATATAAAACTAAAGTTAAAACATTAAAAACAGCAGCTATAAAGATTTAAAACAACGAGAAAAATCATAATTTCTTTTTAATCTTGCTACTAATAAAATTATTAGTTACATTTTATAATATTCAGTAAGCTCTAATTAACTTTTTATTGAAAAATAATACTAGACATTAAAAAGCATTTAAATTTAATAATAAAATTTAGTTCTCTTGGCTAGAAAGCCTAAACTTTATAATTTATTTTTGCATTATTGCTTGCCCAGAAAGTGTAAAAAATTATGTAGAAACATGTTATTATGAGGCATCTAACCCTGGCCTTAAAGAATGGTTTTTATATAATTGAAGAGACAGGAACATTGCAATTAAAATATTTTTTCTTTAGCATGTTTAATTGTGCACTTCAACTGATAAAGAATAATAAAGATACAAACTTACCTACTAATTTAAACATTATATTATTTTTGGGATGTACAGGGTCCTTGGTTATATTTACATGGCATCTGAAGCCTTTATTTTTAAAGATAAAAAAATATTTTTTATAAAAATCGTAATTCTTTTGTTTTTCATATTTTCTTTTAAACTTATCAGCAAAAATATCGCATTTTAAAAATTTAATTTTTTTAATAGAACACCATGTATATTATGAGCTACAATGAAAGATTAGCTACAGGTGTCTAGTTTTCAGATCTGAGATGTAAATTTTTTGCATGGGCGGTTTTCAAGTAATTATCCAAAAACCAACAAAAAATTTTTAAAAAAATTTGCCGGTCTTTAAAATGGTCTGTGGACAAAAAAAAATTCATTATGCGACCGTGGAATTCCTTTAGGCAATTTAATCGACTTTAATTTGACCTACTAACGAGCTTTGTATGATGATTTGGCGCGAAGTTATCGTTTATTTATTGAATTATTTTTTATGTACGGCTTTTTCTTTAAGTTACAGCCCATTAAAGATCATCTAAAAATTTGGATTTTTTTTAATATCCCTTTATTTTTGTAACTAGTGTATAATACAATTTATATTTCAGTAAAAATTGGTAAAAACTTTTCATTTAATAATATTCCTAAAAGAGTACTTTATCTTAACAACATGTTTATTACTCCAGTTCTACTTTAAAAATAACACATGTTTTTTATACAGTCAACAAACGTCAAGCGACATTATGTCGTGTTATTTTTTGGTTAGAAATATATCCATCATGGTGACTGTATAAAAAAAACATGTGTTTAGCCTTGAAAAAGGAAGTTTTTCCGAAAGCTTGGTATACTCGTAGTGGAAAAGAATTTTTTTCAAACCCACCTACCATTTATCTACACCCCAATATTTTAGATTTTACTATATATTATATATATATATATATATATATATATATATATATATATATATATATATATATATATATATATATATATATATATATATATATATATATATATATATATATATATATATATATATATATATATATATATATATATATATATATATATATATATATATATATATATATATATATATATATATTTATATATACTTTTTTAATATTTTAATATCTATAGCGGAGTGATTTCGTGAGTCTATCGTGTCGTTTTTTTTTGGCGTAGAACGAGATCAAACCAGTTAGGTTTCTTTGAGTATGTCACCGGGCACATGAAATCGTATTTTACGACATTTTTTTGTGGTCTTGAACTTTTTAAATTAATAAAATGTGATTTTTTTGAAATTAAAAAAAAAAAAAATCCGTTTCCACCGCCATAACTTTAAAACTATCAAAGATACCAAGAAAATTTTTGTGTCAAATTAAAGCTCACACTGTAGCGCTTTTAACCTTATAAATTGTTTGGGCACAATTTGCACTTTTATCCCTTTAAAAAGCAGATAAACTGAAAATATATATTTTTTGTATTGAAATGTTCACCAATCGATAAACTTTTTTATTTTTGAAAATATTTTCATACATGCAGCGAAGAAAATATAGCCAATTAATACCAAAAGTTTTTGAAAAATTTTTTTTTTCTAGAGCGTATCGTTTGGCAACAGCGATTTTTTTTAGACGTAAAAAAGTATTATCGGGACCCAATAGCCCCGCATGCGGATAGCGTGCGCAATACATTAGTGGTGGTGGTTGTCGAAATTTAGAGTGTGCTGTATGTATTTAGAATTTTAAAACAATGAAGCGAATTATTTGTAAGATAATTGTGTATGATGGATACAAATCTGTTTTACAAAGACCTAGAATACAAGGGTTGTTATCATTACTATCAAGTGCTGAAAAAAGGCAGGACAATCTAGCAAAAGAAATTCTGTCAAAAAAATGATATTTTAAAGGGTGAAATTAAAATAAAATATCATAAAAACTGTCGTAAATCTTACACAGATTTTCAAAACTATTATCATAATTTGCAATCAGACAGTGGTGCCGGACTTTCAAATTATTGTGACACTAAACTTAAATGCGATAGTTTCAATATTAGAAAAATGTGTTTTTTGCAACAATAGTAAAAATAAAAAAAAAACAAGAGTTAAGTAAAAAATATGTTTAAACAAGTAATTTAAATATTATTATGTACCTGCATAGTATAGTTGGTACCTTTCTATTAGTTGATATTTTGTACTGAAACAAAATACGAATTTCAATTTTATCCTTATAAATAATATTTAATTTTATTTTAATTTAATTTTTTTACATAGTACTAAATCTTTTAAGGTAGTAGAAAAGTTACCTATCAAAAAAATAATAAAGCTGCCAGAAATAGAAATGACATTAATATGATATCTAAATTATGAAGATTTATTTGCGTTTGATGAGAAATATCATAAATTATGTTACAGCCTCTACATCTCTGAAAGAAACATAAAATCGCACAAAAATAGGAAAACGGTTTTCGAACCTATCCGAAAATAGTTCGACAATATCTACCTCTTCTGCGAGTATTGGTAGTGATGTTCAGATAGATCTTTCACTTCCTAAAGAAATGTCCAAAATTTAAACTTTATAGTGGTTATGTAGTACAAGGCTTTATGTCAACCCAAAATTGAATTTCCAACATGTACTTGTGTGAAAGAAGGCCAAAAATGTTGTGTGGAATGTAAATCTCGTTCCTGCAATAACATTATTAAAGATTTTGAGGCAGAAATGGATTAAATTTACGAAAAATACTAATAATGAAGCGCCTAGATAACTACTTACATATTACATTTTTGGGTCTGGTAAAGAAAATTACCCACGGAATTGGACGATTTTTAAATTTGCAATGTAAATTATACTTTAAGTATTATTATTTAAGGCAAAAAAAATGCGGATGATGTGGTTTTCACCAAGAAAAGAGCAATAAAAATTCTAAGAATTGGTCATTATTTGACATTTTATTTCAACTGTTTACGATTTACATGTAATAAATACATGCACCGCTTTAAGACGTTTACAGTGTTGCTAAACGGAAATATTATTAATTTATAATAAAAAACTTTGTCATTACCATTAGGATAAGTTTAATTAAATCAAAAATATTTGAAATTCGAGCCAGTTACAAATATAATTGGGGAAAATAAAAAACCGCTTTAACTAACCAGCTGTAATCATGACCGACCAGAACGGCGCATTTATAATACAAAAAAAAAATTACAATTTAACGAGGAAAACCTAACCGGAACTAACCAAAACTAGGTAATACTTTGAAAGTTGTTGTTTGTTAGTTCTGGTTAGTTTTATATAAAAAACAACCTTCAATAATAACAAATTATTACAAAAAGTCTGGCAACATTGCTTATTCAAGCAGCATTTAGACATGTCAAAGAACGACATCGTATCATCTCTTTATATGGAAAAAAAGAGGAATTATATATTCCTGTTTAAAAAGGACGTTTAACGAAGTCCTAGTTTATATTTTATGTACTATATTTCTTAAATTTAATTAAAAGACATAAAGCATCCGCAATCTTTGTTGCTAAAAATGATTCAAAAATAATGAAGTTTTAATGTATAATCAAAAAATAACGAATCCCGTGGGTGGTTTTCTTTACCAGCAACCAATAAAAAAGTTTAATCAACCTACTAATTAGGTGGGTAATTAATAACAATGATTGATATCTTTTGTATGGGTTTAAAAATCTACCCACCTGTTTTGGATATTTAAAATTTTCCTTTTCTAAACAACTTAAGCAGCCCTTAGATCTGCGTTTAAACCTGTGGATAAAACTTTAACTACTACACTCCCACCGGACCGTAAGTAAGATCTTTGCAGTCGGCCGGCTCGCTAAGCCAAGCGCGCAAAAATATGAGTTTCGCCGTTAAAAAAATATCACTGACTCAATACTATAACAGTTATCTAAAAAATTTTTGTTTTAAAAACTTTTTTTAAACATTAGCTACAATTTGTACGCAACATGTATATATAAATTTTCAATAATAAACTTTTTTCTCGATTGCCTAAAATTACGTTACTAAAAATTACAATTTTGAGTTTCGTACTATTTTAAAAATTTAACAAAAAAAAATCAGCTTTAAGTGGGACGTTGTTCGAAGCGCTATTGTGTCTACTTTAATCTAAAAAAAATAACCTGATAGCATGAATATTATTAGAGATATAGCAGTGGAGATGTTAAAAAACGTGTTTTATTGAAAACCGATTTTTTTTGGGTTTTTTCGAAATAAAAAAGTCCTCGACCACTAAAAAATGTCGTAAAAAGTGATTTCGTGTACACCATTACCTTATTAAAGAATCCCACTAAGTCTGGTTTGGTTCTACGCCGGTTTTTTTTCTCGATAACTAAGCAACTTTCCTCCAAATTTTACTCCACTACTACAGTTGTTTGAAATAACCTAAGGACCTCTCAGATAAAAAAAGTTTTTTGTAACTTTTGTTTGAAACTATTTTGTGTCCTATTTTACAACAATTACAACTATTAAATTATCCTTATTTAAAAATAAAACAAATAGTTTGTTATTTTTAATTTGGTACTGATTTAACCTAATTTAATGGACTTTTAAAAGTATTTTATTTAGATATATAAAGTCATAGCTTATAGTGGTATTATTAAACTAGAACTAGAGTAATAAATATGTTGGTAATATAAAATACAATTTTAATAATATTAAAACATAGACATTATGGTATTGTTAGTACTTTTCTTATTACCATTTTTTTACTGAAATATCATAAATTGTATTATACACTAGTCACAAAAATTTAGGGATATTAAAAAAATTCCAAATTTTTAGGTGATTTTTAATGGTCTGTAACTTAGAGGAAAATAGTCAACAGAAAAAATAATTCAATAAATAAACGATAACTTCGCGCCAAAATGTTATACAAAGCTTATTAGAAGGTCAAATTGGGGCTGATTAAATTGCCTTAAGGTTTTATGGTCGCATGATAAAAAAATATCTTTTGAAGTCCACAGACCATTTTAAAGACGGGCAAAAATTTTTTGACTAGACATTAGAGCTAAAATTTGCATTTTTTTTCTATGTACGATTATTTTCCTCCAAGTTACAGCCCATTGAAAATCACTTAAAAATTTGGATTTTTTAATAACCCTTAATTTTTTTGACCAGTGTATAATAATATTTTCCCCAACCACCAAATAATATATCAAGAATTCTACATTTTAGATTCATATTTATAAAAAAATGCCCTATAAAAAATATTATAACTGCCTTTGTAATTTATTTGTAATTATGTGCTTATTTAAGATCCAAATACAAACATCACTCTTCTGCCTGTCACTAAATCAATTAATTGCTGTTAAGTAAAATTAATTTATACCTTTTTATCTCATATATTTTTAATTAGTACAAATATGCCAGAAAGTTATTTCACTTATCTAATATTAGTATTACCATAAGCTAGCAAAGTTTAACGCGTTGTATTTTGTTGTTCTTTGAATATTACTTGTGTAATATGCATCGGTGGATAATACAGTCAATGTTCGGCATTTTCTTCTGTAGCCTGCTATCCTATACTGAGTATATTGCGGTAAACTATAAATGTAACGAAAATGATAAAAGTTGTAAACAGAGTCTTTATCCGTTTATCCTAACTTCTTCTTACGTAGAAACCAAAGATTCCTATTTAACTTCAAGTATTTTGGACCATATATTTAAAGAATTTAAACCACCGAAAACGTCTTTTAACTCACTTGATCAACCTGTCGTAATATCAACCGAAGGTTACCTAGATCCCTTTGAAATTAAAACTGACCAACCAATTCCTCCTGATTCGCCCGACGATTCAGCTGACGAGGTGAGTTAACAATAATAATTAAAAAAATAGTTATTTTCCTAATAAAAGCGCAAAGTGACGACGCGAAGCGCAGTTCAGATAAGCTTTAAGTGCGGAAAAGTCACTTTGCGCAAGTATTAGGAACAATACTTTTTCTACTTGCGAATACTTTTTCTACGAGCATTTTATTAAAGAATATGATTATTAGAAATATGCAAATATTTCAGTAAAAATTAAAAATCCAAAGTAAATAATTAAATTTTTACTTTAACTGATTATACAAAAAAAACTATTATTAATTATTATTAACAATATTAATGTTAAGAGTACAATTAGTTGCATATTGAAGGTTTATGGCTGATTTCAAATGATTTCTTAGGAACGTCGATGATGGTTCGCTGCTCGATGTTAAGACGAAATCTTGTGTTTTAGCTGATTGAACAGCGTCTGTGGAACAGAACATTTTATCTGGCTTCTTGAGAGTTTTTGGCTTGTTGCAGTTTATTTTTTTTTACTTAACCCCTTTTTGTAGCCTGTTAATTCTTCAATGTATCCCTCGGCTACCGTTGGCAATTTCCAACCGCCTAACCGCTTTATATCTACGAGTCCTCTTCCGGAATTTGCAAGTAACGATGCAGAAGATCGCCGGAAGATGTGGCCGGTATATAGCTCTGAATTCGGCAACTTTAAAAATGCTGCTATCTCAGAAGGCATCTTCCCAAATGTATTGATCCCAACGCATTGTTGTGTGCAAATTCCCCTTTTGAAATACACGAAAAACCGTTGATGTGTTGTCGGTGGCCGTAATGCTGTATACTTCCGATATAAGAACAAATACTTTCCGTCGTTGATCTCCTCAGACAGGATGAAAGTACGTGAGGTATAGTTTTTTGCGTCTGGAATCTTCACAACAATTAGGTTGCCTTTGTCCTCGATGTCGGATGTTTTCACTTTTGCGAGTTCTTCTCGTCTGTATTTTTATCAAAAGATATATTTCATCAGGTGCTTCATAAATGTAGATATTTCTTCTTTTCAAAAAATCCTTGACTTTTTTGGCCGAAAGCCTAAATTTTGTTTCTTAATAAATGCTGCTAACTTATAAAACTTGCCGATATCTACATTTTTCTTGATCTTTAAAACACTTTTCAGCATGGAGTATTTCGACCATAAAGTATTTGGACTAAATGCCTTGCTTAATTTGAGAAAATAGGTTCTTTCAAAGTTCTAACGCCTTTTTCTTCACACCATGTTTCAAATGAATTATACTGTTTCTCGTACTTTTCTTTTGATTTTGCCGGCAGGAGCTCTAAGTTGGCTAAACTTGCGGCTTTTAAAACATCGTCTGGCAATTCTTCCTCCATTCTTAGAAACTTATTTTAAACTTTTTACCGAATTTTCTGATGCTTCCGTGACATTAGAAAATGTTTGTACTTGGTTGCTGCAGCAACAAAACAAATTCTTTGATTTTTTATTGTTTAGCATGGTGTCTATGAAATACATGGTGCATGAAAAAACATTAAAATGGTAATAAAGAAAATTGATATTGGATATTTACTAAGCGCCAATAAAGCACAATAAAAGAATATGTAGAACCCTTTTTTATTTTATCTTGAAGTTAGTAATACATTAAAAAATCGACCATAAATACGGCAAATATGCAGAACGAAAATGAGTGCGCAAAGAGTTTCCGTGCGCAAAGTAAGTAAAAAAAGTTTACGGTATTCTCTACAGAACAGAGTTAAAATTTAAACATTTTTTTTATATTAATTTTTTTAAATTGATATTTCAAATACAGTATCATTTTAATAAAATCTTCAGCAGTTAAAGTATTAAATGCGTTAATATCATCAGCCCAAAATTTTACTGAAACGAAATTATTATTTTAGTATTGTTTTAATAAAAAAGTTATGCCATTTTATTTACCGCAAATAAGTATTTATATACATAGAACAAAATTAAGAAATTATTAAATAACAGCCCCATAGCCATAAAGATGTTCAATATAGACCTATTTTCACCAGTCTTCCTAATTCACTTCATAAAAATTAAGAAAAAGAAACAGAATTTCAGGCAATTTAAGTTCATTGCCATTTGTTTTAATAATTAAAAAACCAATACACTTTAATTTTAGTACACCACTGTTAAATTTCCGTCTAATGCCAGCCACACACACACTCCGGATATTTTCTGTGGAAAAACGGCTTAGGCCCGATCTTAAGGATTTCCGGAGTGTGAGTGTTAATGTGGACAGCCTTGGTTCTCCGGACTATGCAGGTCGAATCCTTATATCTGGATTTGGCACACGACAGAGAAAAAAATCATTAAAGTTACATGGTAACAAGGAGAGGAAACTGATATTAATACAGGGTGTCGGAAAAAAACACGTAAGGGGTCGTCATTATTCACGTGATGCTTTTTAGCATTTTTTTAACCTCCATCTTCTCCCTGATGATCAGGGCCGTAGGTATGGCCGCACCCTTGGCGGGGCATAACATTTGCGCCTCCCCCTTCCACACACCGGGGGATTTGGGGAGGATGGAATACCCTGAGGTTTTTCTCCGGAAATTTTACAAAATTAAAGGGTAAAATTGTAGGTTTAAAGTGTTTTGAACCGAAAATTTCGTTTCTTAAAAATACCAATTTTGTGGTGGAATGAATTTGTGTCAAATTCTATATTTTCTTTATATAAAAAAATTAGCCTACTATTTAAAAAAGACATGATTCACATAAAACAACAGTTTGTATCTGACTTAAAGAAGTGGAATTTAAATTAACTATACAACTTTATTTGCGGATGATTAAACTTAGAATACATTTTCTCGACAATAAAATCGTAATTACAAAAGTACTGTGCATAGCAGGCCTACTTAAACGTAACATCCATACTTTAATAAATTAAATAATATTTAACAAAAAAAAAAGAACTAGTGCTGCCCCCAATTTAGAAAAAAAGTATCCACAGCCCAAATATTTTAAAAAATTTAAAAGAGTTACATTCTCGCTGTAGGTACCAAGATATATTGATATTTTATTAATAATTCATACGTTTTTCAGTCTTAATATAACAAAAATAATTTAATTAAGTTTCTAATTTAAAAATTTATATAAAATTGTTTTGTTGTAATTTATTTCATTAATTTTGTCAATAAAAAATAATAATAATATGACTACGGTACTGGCAACTAATGAAAAAGAAGTTTTTTTCTCTCCGATTTTGCGCCCCTCAGGTAGCTACGCCCTTGGCGGGCGCCCATCTCGCCACCGCCCAAATACGGGCCTGCTGGTGATACGGGGTGAGGTTTAAGTTTATCCTCCCCCTACCCAAAATCACGTGTAATTTTTTAGTAGAAAGTATCTTAAAATTTTAGAATATTATCTTTAATTACGGGTAAGTATAAACTAATTTAACTCTGGAAAATTAAGGGCCATAATAAAAATATCCAAACAGATATTAAGGTCCCAGTTTATCGCGAAGAGCGGGGGAATCGTTGCCTGGCAACGGCGAGTCGAGCTCACACGCCGCTTTTCGGTTGTTTAAAACTCCTGATATCTCACTACACTCCCCCTGCCCCCTTGTGATATTTCGTGATTTTTGTCGAACCCCCTTCCATCAAGCCTCACGTATTTAATGGACGATCCTTTGAATTATATATATATATATATATATATATATATATATATATATATATATATATATATATATATATATATATATATATATATATATATATATATATATATATATATATATATATATATATATATATATATATATATATATATATATATAAATATATATATATATACGTATATATGTATATAGTGTGTTCCAAATTGGGCCTACATGTATTGGTAACTCGGGAACCATTAGACCTACGTGTTGGTTAAATTAGGAAAGTTTTAGACAACTTAATTGCAAAATTAAATCTGCTTTCAGCTTTTTATTTATCTTTTTTGGTTTTTGAGATAATTAAGAAAAACCAAAATGGTGCATTTTTAACTTATGCCTTTAGCTCGCAAACTACCAATTTTACGGTTTTAAGATGACTACATTATTAGAACACTTTTTTAAGAAGAATTTAATTTAGGTAAAAATATTTTTCTAACTTTATTATTTTTTGAAATATTTACCCAAACTTTGGATTTTCATACGGACGCCATATTGGTTTTTTTCATTTTTAAAAAGAGCTCTTCAAGAGCTTTTCATTGATGTATACAAGTCTAGGTTTTGTTTGAGATTGCTTAAGCTCTAAAAACGATAATTTTTGTTTATTTGATAGTAGGTTTAGACTAGACTGCGTAATGGCCACCCCATTTCATAAAAAACAAATGATACGCATCCGGAGCGGCATCAACCTAACCATAGACATTTAAGATTCTTAGTGATGAACTTGTTACCCTATTGATCTTTTGTGAGAGCGAAATTCAAAACTTATACAAAAAAAGTAATGCTTTTTGAAAATTATTACTTCCTAATATTACCTTTAACTGATAATAATTAAATACCACTGTAAAACAAAAATGTATCAGTAAACAAGAAAATAAAATCACAGTACATGTCTTCCTCCATTTTCCACAGATTTCTCGCATTTTTCCAACACCTTGCGGGTTACTCGGCGTAACATGTTTCGGTTGATGGAAGCAAACACATCCCGTATCCTGTGTTCTAGTTTCAGCCTAGTTTCGGGCGGAGAAAACTCGTTCACCTCATTTTTTGCGTGTCCCCATAGGTAAAAATCAGGGGGTGTGATGTCCGGTGATCTAGCTGGCCAAGCAATTGGCCCATTATTAAAAATTATGTGGTCATTAAAGGTATTTCTAAGGACATCCATCATCTCCCTGGTACTGTGCGCTAGACATCCGTCTTGCTGGAACCACAAATTATTCATTTCATTTGGCGGAACTGTATTTCTACTGGCCGGTAAAATCTGTTATTGCAGGAGTAGCAAATACCTATATTCATTCAGAGTTTCTTCAATAATAAATGGTCCAATTAAACGGTTGTCTAAAACAGAAAAATAAATGTTTTATCTAATTGTGAGACGTAAATTAAAGGTGCATTTTAAATTACCTATGATGCCACACTAGACATTAAATCCAGACCTTGTTTGTAGCCGTCTTTCTTCTAAATTATGTGGATTTTCTGTATCGCAGCAGTGATTAATTGTGCCTATTAAAAATTCCACAATTTATAAACCGGGTATCGTCTGTCCAGAGAACCTTGGATTGGAAATTGGGTATCTGTTGACATTTAGTAATAAACCATTGACTAAAGGTGATTCGTCTATTGAAATCATTCCCCTGAAGACCCTGGACAATACGTGGTTTGTATGGATGAAAACGGTGTTTTTTTAAAGACCGATGCACAGATGACTTAGGAATTGTTTTCTGTTCTTCCTCTTTTCTAACCGATGTTGTGGGATTATCTCTAACGTTTTTCATTATAATCGTCTCTCTTGCTTCATTATATTTTGTATATGTTTTGGAATTCGGTTTCGACAAAAGATCCATAGGCTAACAAGTTCGTAACTAAGAATCTAAAATGTCTTTGGTTAGGTTGTTGCCGCTCCAGAAATTGTTCTTTGTATGCAAGCTTCTGTATTTCTGTTAGATTTAAAATAAATTTCTAGCATATCCACCTTTTCATCATTGGAATAATTAAGAGCCATTATTGTAAATACTTAAAATAATCAAAACTTGAATTTTTGTTGAAGGCGTTTCTAAATGAGAAATAAGATGCACGCTTATTTTGACATTTACATTATTTAAATTATAAGATGCGTATCATTTGTTTTTTATGAAACGGGGCGGCCATTACTACTATCAAATAAACAAAAATTACGTTTTTAGAGCTTAAGCAATCTGAAAACTTGTAATACATAATTTGGGTAAATATCTCAAAAACAAATAAAATTAGAAACATATGTTTACTTAAATTAAATTCTTCTTAAAAAATTGTACTAATAATGTAGCAATCTTAAAAACGTAAAATTGGTAGTTTGCGAGCTACAGGCAAAAATTAAAAATGCACCATTTTGGTTTTTCTTAATTATCTCAAAAACCATAAAAGATAAATAAAATCTAAAAGCATATTTAATTTTGCAATAAAATTGTCTATAACTTTTTTAATTTAACCAACACTGTAGCTCTAATGGTTCCCGAGTTACCAATACATGTAGGCCCAATTTGGGACACACCGTATATATATATATATATATATATATATATATATATATATATATATATATATATATATATATATATATATATATATATATATATATATATATATATATATATATATATAACTTTTTTGTATAGGCCCCATTCTCGGAGATATTGGTTCTCAAGGAGCTCCAATTTGATCAAGTTTTTTAGACATTTATTGAACCATCAGGTATATTCCAATTTTATTTTTATAGAATGTAATACTAAGTAAGACTCTAAAAAGGAAGTGTTGTGGATTACTCTCAGCTGCAAGGACAATGTTTTTTACAAACCTTTTTTTTTACAAAAAATTAGGTATTCTTCATTCATGTCGCTAATCCTAACCGCTTTCGAAAAAATGTCATACTACTTACAGTGTTATTCTTGGAAGTTTTATCGGATTGAATACGAAATAGAGGTATTTTCTCCTGTCACCAACATAATAGTTCAATTTACAAAATTGAACGTTTTTAACTAACAAGTAAAGCTCTAATTCTAAATCGCATTTTTTTTTATCATAAAGTTGGTTGAAGGTTGAGCATTTAATAGAAACAAAGATGTCTTTTATCGGAAAACGCCAAATACATGATTTCATAAAATGGCGTTTTTTATAAAACAGTTAGGATTAGCGACATGAATAACGAGTATTTTTAGTAAATAGTAATGGTTTCTAAAAAACGTTGTCCAAAGTTTTATAACAATAAAAGGCGTAAAAAGTGTCACAGCTAGTCCGTCCCTGTAGCTATAAGTAATTCACAATACTTTTTTGATAGTACTTTAAAAAACCTTACTTGTTATTACATTTTATTAAAATAAAATTGGACTAAAGAAGGGTCCTATACGAAAAAAGTTTATATGAACTTGTAGTATTCTTTTCACGTTTTCTTATATCTGGGAGATTTCCCACATTTTTCCCTGTGAAATTAAAAGCATTACAAGATTTACTTCATTTTGTTTTACTGCATAGGGATCCGTTAACCAAATTTGGAGAAGGCTTCAAATAAAGTAATATTTTGTTTTAGTAGGGTCAATGGAATGAATACACAAAAATACCAAAATTTGGAAGTTTTTAAGAAAAGCTCCGATTTAGTTTTTTTTTAATAATTTTGTTTTTTTATATTATTTAAAATCAGAAACCTTTTGGGGGGGGGCAAACAAATATTAATATTGTTTAAACAATATTTATGACATTTAAATTGCTGATTTTAAATTGTTGTAACTTTTTAACTATTAATTTTTTTCATTTTTAAACAAAATCTTTTTTGTAAAGAATTAAATTTCCCACAAAAATAGTTTTATAATAATTTTTCGTATTTTTTATAGTTTCGAAGATATCCTGAACTTCAATTTCTGAGAGCAGAAATTTTACTCAATTTCCGGACTGATACAATTGCTTATAAGATACTTTTTATATAATAGTGACGTAATATGAATATTCATAATAAAGTTAAAAATTTATATATTTCTTTAGGATTCAAAAAAGTCTGAGAAACATATTATACACACACCGCAATGGTCTAAGGATATTCCTATTTTAGGGATATAAATCAAAGAATTTACAAATATATGGCCAAAAAAAGATAATTTATGGAAATTTATCATATTCTGTACAAAATGTAATATTTTAATTAAATGTAGATACCAGAAAAGAAAAACTACAGTGGCGTACAACCATTTTTTTTTATTTAAACTAAATATCAAACAAAATTAAAAGTCATATTCTAAACATATACCAATTTTTTTATAATGATGAATTTTTTTAATAACGAGTATGACCTCCTCTGTAGTTTATCACTGCGCGACACCTTCTTGGCATACTCAGAATTAAATTGTCCATATCTTCCTGAGCTATGGCAAACCAAGCAGCATTTAACTCAGCAAACAGTTGTTCTTGGTTCTGGAATTGAGGGTTTTCACGCAAAACCGTTCTTTGTAGCATATCCCATGCATGCTCGATTGGATTTAGGTCAGGTGATTGAGCAGGCCATGGCAAAACGGTGATTTGGTTGTCTTGTAAAATTGGCAGCATGTCTAGCGACATGAGGACGAGCGTTGTCGTGCATCAATATAAAGTCTGGTCCAACAAGTCCTGCATGGGGTAAGACAAATGGTTGAAGAATATCTTCCACATATCGATGAGCGTTTAAAAAATGTTCAACCAAAACGAGATCGGTTCTTCCGCCGAGTCGTATTCCAGCCCACACCATTACTGTGCCACCTCTATAACTGTGGACTTCTTGCACATTTTCCAAGACTCTTTGTAGTCCAGGTTCTCTCCATATCCTCAGTCTTCTTGAATCCGGATGCAACCCAAACCGAGATTCATCTGTAAAAGAACTGGGGCCCATTGATTATTAGTCCAATTCTCGTGTTCTGTTGCCCAAGCTAAACGAGCAGCGCGATTTCCTCTAGAAAGTGGCTGGCATCTCAATGGTCGTCTATTACGTAGTCCACCTTCATGCAATCTGTTCCGAACTGTAGAATTTGAAATTACGATATTATGCGTTTCGCGTACCCGATTCATTATTTCTGGAACAGTTACTGTGGGATTTCTTCTAGCCATTTGCACAATAAAACGATCTTGAGCAGGCCGAGTCAGCCGTGATGGACCTGGATGTCTTTCAGAAACATCACCTGTTTCTTGGAAACGTGCGCATAATCTTGAGATTACGCTCTGTGATGTGTGGAGAGTTTCAGCAACACGAACTTGCTTAGTACCAGCTTCTAACATTCCAACAGCTCGCAACATTTCATCCCGGTTAAGATGGCATGATAAATAAGTAACAGACGGAGTCTATACTCTACTTTGGATTACAATATACTGACCAATATTTTCAAATTTTAAAACTGATATGTCCACCTACTTTGATTTAAAAACAAGTTTTTGCAGAAGTCCCATTTTTGATCCGTAAAATAAAGTAGTCCATTTTTTATACAAAAAAAAAACATTAAAATGCCCATCTCTTATCAATATTCTTAACATATTTTACCAACCCAAAACATTTAAACACGATAAAAACTCGTTTACACTCATTGAAATAAATATATCCCTAGACCATTGCGGTGTGTGTATATTAGATATTTAAAAAAATATGATAAAATTTAAATAAATAAAATGTTGTGAAGAGATATTTATTATTTTTAAAATATTTTATTAAATGTTAAAAAAATTTTGCTTTAGTTACATGTACTAAAAATTTTAAAAAATAATTTTCAATTAAATTTTGCGTATCGGAGATTTCATCTTCTTCTAGTGGTGGGTGGTTATCGCAGTCACTTCCACTGCAAACACTGCAAGCCGGTAAGCAATAAAGGCCACTTTTTCTGCAGCCGAATGCTAAACCGCATCTTGTTTTGCAGAAGCAAAATATGATTTTTAAGGCGTTTTTGGGTGATGCTGGTTGCGTCATTTTTACTGGTTTGAAATAATCGTCTTTTTGCCAACCCCATTCTTTAGGAGGAATTAGAGAATTAATTTTCCATTGCTGGACTTGTAAGTGAACTCTATTGATATGTCGTTTTGCTGCGTCTCTGTTGGAGAAAGAGAATAAGTTTTATCTTTTAAAGCTAATGCTATGAAATGTTCGTATCGGAATTTATTCAAGTTTTTGGTAGTTTTAGCAGCATATATTGTAAGTATACAACTTACACCTTAATTCAAAAGGACTTCATTACTTTGATTTTCAACGATATAGGTTTCAGCTGCTGCACGTTACTTATAATCATTATTAAAAATTTTAATAAAATTATTTTTATCTTTATTATAAAGGGTGGAGGTAGTATCACATCCAGTGATTGCATGTATAAGGCATCGCTGAACAATATTGACAAATAGGAAAACTTTATTCAAGCCCACTAGATATTAAATACAAACATCTTAATATTACACAACAAAATTTAAATCAATATAAAATATAAAACTAAAAAAAAAACAAAACAAAACAAATAAGGATCATCAGGCGTGGGTGTTGTCAAGTCAGGTGCGGTCCAGTTAAGCAGTGACGGGGCTGATTATTTTAATTAACTGTTTTTTTTTTAAATTAGCCGTGTCCTAGGCTTTAAGGCTTAGGAGGGCCTTTCGAAACAACCTTACAAGAAACCATCGGGAGACAGCACGCGCCTGTTTCCATATTTACTTAACATAGTTTTTGTTAAATAACATATATAAAAACATTTCTATATAATCAGGTGCTAAGAGTCTACTTACAAGTCCACCAATGGAAAATTAATTATCTAATTTCTCCTAAAGAATCGGGTTGGCAAATAGACGAATAAATGACGCAACCAGCAGCACCTAAAAACGTTCTAAAAATCATATTTTGCTCCTGCCAATTAGGATGCGGTTCAGCATGTGCCTGCAGAAAAAGTTGGCCTTCATTGCTCACCGGCTTGCATTGTCTGCAGTGAAAGTGACTGCGATATCCACCCACCACTTGAAGGAGCAGAAATCTCCGATACGCAAAATATAAATGAAAATTAAATTTTATGGTTTTGTATATGTGAGTCAGGAAATGTTTCTTTTAATATTTAGTAAAATATTTTTAAAATACTGATAAATAACTCTTCATAAAATTTTATATATTTAAATTTTAGCATAATTTCTTAAATATTTAATATAGAATATTTTTCTCAGAGTTGTTTAATTCCCAAAGAAATTACGAGTCCTCCAAGTAAATGGATAACCCCGGGTCCAGCCAATCCGATTACACGTGTTTCACCCTTGTTGGGGATGGTCACACCGAATGTAGGCCGTAGACACCCTTGAACTGCGAAGCAACCAGCTTAAGAACAATCGTACTTCAATACAATTAAACGTAAGAACAACTAGCGCCATCTCGTCAAGTAATTTTAAACCAACCAATTTTAGTATCGACAGGTTAAGATGTTATTGTGCGCCATGTAGGTGTATTACGCAAAAACATTCGGAAGTTGCTTTACACACTTAATGAAATAACAATGGCTCAAGAAGTTTAAATTTATTTATATATATATATATATATATATATATATATATATATATATATATATATATATATATATATATATATATATATATATATATATATATATATATATATATATATATATATATATATATATATATATATATATATATATATATATATATATATATATATATATATATATATTATACAGGGTGGTCCACTAAGCGCGCGTCGGTAAATAGTTACTTAACCGTTGAGCTTATGAGAAAATTTTCCTAACAAAACTTTTAAAATTTTATCTCTGCTACAATCCAAAATTATTTTCTAGTATACAGGGTGTCTCAAAAAAGAGTAATATCAAAAATTATATTTTTGTTAAATGGAATACCCTATGTTTTTATGTAGCAGATAAAGCCTCTGTGAGTTCTGTATTCAACTTTAAATTTGTATG